>CM057821.1:44208702-44343702 GCA_030067965.1 Latrodectus elegans
AAGCGGCTACTGTCATTTATGGCCGGGGCACTAAACAGTAATTTAATACTCTGTAAACGATGCTCCGATCCTATCAATATTTTATGGCCCTTAGAAACCCCGGAGAAAAAGTGTTGATAAGGTTAAATTCAATAACATTTAAGCAGGAAATGTTAACGGCTCTAGATGAACAACGCATAAATTGGGAACTTTAGCGTTCTTAAAAATATCAATAAACAAGTAATACATGCCTATGTAGTCGTTTACTTCCTTATCGTATCAGCAGATACTTGGCGCAAATAATTATCGCCAAAGAAAATGATATTTTTTTCTACATTTAATCCTGTTTCCCGGAAATATCTGCGTTAAGAGTGCCTTTTCCAAATTATTTAGAAATTGAAGACATTCTTTAAGACTGCACTTTCTTATTTTTATTACTTGGTAATTTTTTTTATACAGGAGATCATGCTATAAGGAAAAATAAAATACATGGTATGGGTTTTTCGATTAATATCTCATTACTATTAGCAATGTACCGTGTGAAATGTTTTGATGAATTAATTTTATTTTAGGCATACATCTGTTATGCAAAAAGATAAAAAAAATTGTTTTTAATACAAGTCAAACAATAATACAATAGCTATCGATGTGTATGTGCATATTTATATGCATATTTTAATATCATACATTGATACCATTCAAATATCAATATTAAAATATGCATATAAATATGCATACACATAAGGAAATCATGCCTTACATTCCTATATTATGCAGTTATACGTAGAACATAGGAATGTAAGGCATGATTTACTTATGTGTGTGTGTGTAGTAAGTATATATGTATTATTAATTACGTATGTAATTATTCTTTTCGATATTTAATGGACTTCAACATTTATCTTACTTTTTATCTGCTTCAACAATTTTTATTGTACTTCTCAATAATACTTCTAATAATCAAATAATTTTAAAACACTGAAAAAAGTCCTCATAATATACGCATTTAAAGATTTAAAATTTTTCCTACTGATACTGTAGATAATTATTTTTATCTTATAAAAAATAACAACATAAATATAATTATCACATAAATTTAAATGATGTTAGTTAATATTTTCATAATATATGTATATATTAAAATTTATGTAACAATGCTAAAGTGGAGTTTTGCATGCATTATGAATTATTATTTTATTTAAAATAATAATACAAAATGCATTAAAGTAAATATTATAGCTTATAGTTATTTTCTGATTTTAAACTATGTGAAGATATTTTATAAATTACTTCATTGACTTAGATTTTTTAAAATTACAGCAAGTTAAACCTATTATTTTCTTAAAAAGTTATTGTTTGCTAATTTGAATTGGTAATGTCGAGAATAATCATATGTTTCAACATTTTGTTATTCTATCCGATTTAGTACTTTGTGTGAGTAAATCAATAAATGTATCCATTTATAAACCGCATTTCTTTCAGTAAAACGGCCGAAGAGACGGGACACGCGAATTGAAACATAAAAATACATTTGAGATTCTAGATCATGTAAATCCGGCATTTTTTCTTAATACAAGAGATTCAAACAGCCGCAAAATATATTTCGAACAAAATCCTCCCGCCTTACAGATTTGAGGAAAACAATGACCATCGTAAAAAACAAATATTTTTGGCCGCTCGTGACTATTACTTACTACTTTCGTTGCGTAGAAAGAGAGTGGTGTAAGTCCGAAATCACATATTTGGTTCATATTACAGGTTTTTGCGTATATAAATATATATAAAGACTAGTAAAAATGGTAGGAAACATTTTTAGCTGTCCTAAAATGCTAAAAACCTTTCACATTTTAATTTATTTATTTAAATTTTTATAAAAATTAATATAGGAAAAATAAGTTTTTATTTATATAAAAAGAGACACTTAAATTAAAACTTTATAAGCTTGGCTATTTAAGGTATTCATTACACATAATGTATCAAGTAATTGTGACTTGGTTGGGAGAGGGGTTGGTCTCTAAATGAAGTAGTGAGTTCAAATCTACCCAGCCACAGACGCGTCGTGTTCACTATTGGAAGATGGGGTGCCTAGAGTAGATTATGGTTGCATTGTCTTCCAATCGAAGTGATACCTTAAGGGTGGCAGGTCAAATCAGAAGGATTTTTTTAGTTGATTTTGCATCATAAATTATTAGGATTAACCATTATTTGGGTACGATAGACTTCCACTGATTGCTCTACTATGTAATATATCATCAGTTCTGCCTCTTGTATTAATATGAAAAAACCTTGTGACCAAAGTTTATAAAATATAAATGAATAAAAAATGATCATTTAATAAAAACAAATTTGTAATAATAACTATTTATAAGCTTATAAAAAATCTAAATATTAATTTCATTTTTAATTGATAGCATATTTGAAATAAATATTGTCTAGCATAATATGGAGTTATGTAAAATACAAAAGTCCCCGCTTGATGTTACAGGAGAGGTCACTTCACTTGATGAAAGATTTTTGTGACATATTAACATTGATACAAGAAATCCGCAATATTGAAATCTTGTGGAACACCGCAATAACACCACGTAAGTGCAAATGTTACAAGTTGTAAGCTATAATTACCAAATAATATTCGAAGGAAAAATGAAATTTTAACTGTACAATACATTCAAGCAATGAAAGTTATCTGCCTTTTTACTTTTTCTTGACCTACGTTGCAAATACTTCAAATAATAAATGATGAGGAATTAAGAATACCATTTATTTACCTAGAATTTATGCTATAATTTTTTAGTCATATCAGTTTTTATGCATTGGTATAGAATCTTTTTCGATTGAAATCAAACTTGTTACAGGACCGAATAAATCCTGCTTAAAAAGTAGAGAACACTTTATATTAAATTCAAAGATTTTATGAAATAAAGATGTTTTTCTTTAAAATATAATTTATGCTGTATAGAGACATACATTGATTATCATGGAATTAAGAATATTATGAGAGAAAATTTTTCTTTGCATAAATAAGCAAATTTCACAGTTTGTATCCGAAGCTTTTTGTATAAACATGTGAAAATATATCATGCGGATATATTCACAAAAATCACTTAGGCAGATGAATTTAAATATTCGCACGCAATATGATAGAGTTGGAATCTGTGGATGAAACAACATTATTTACGCTATGTCACTTAAGGAATCTAGATTGTTGATTTGGTTAATTTCTATCTTTATGAAAGAAAACTTTATATTAACGTCTGGTTACATGATATCAAAGATAATGTCTCCAGTTGAAAATAAACTATGCGTTTTTAATTTCAATATGCATATCTTTCTGTTCAAGAACTTGAATGTTTTTCGGATTTCATAAATGCGAGCCCCTATTTAGGAAGTTTTCTACCGGAAGTATTGTCTGTGGGTTATTCAAAAATATTCTCCATAGATATTGGAAATTTGTGGATAGTTCTAAATGTTCACTTGTTGTGGATATTCCATAGTATTCCCTACAGATATTAGGATTCTGTGGTTATATCAAATTGTTCCCTGTTATTATTCCAAAGATAATTTCATCAAAATTGGATTACTAGTTCCTAAACTAAGCAATAAAATGCCAAAAAGTGCATAAACACTAAATACTATGCAGGAAAGGCAATTTCTTATCCATGTTAATTTAAAATGTTTCAATATTTTAGAAGGAACAGTTATATAACAGAGGTTTATAGTCCTAGATCTCTCAGATTTCAGAATGACCGATGTGATAATAATTTACTCCCATATGATGCCGATTTTTTTCTTAAATTTAACCATGAGCTTTTTTCATGTTCAATACAAAATTGTTAAAAAAAATTACAATAATAATAATAATTCAAAAGTGTTAAAAAATATTAAAATTTTCTGTTCTGAGGAAAATACAACAGAGGCATGAAATCAAGAAAACGTTCTTTCTGTAACAAATTTCTCTGAATATTCATGCAATTTATTAGGTATATGCTCAAATATAATTTGAACACTATTATAAGAATCTTCGTATAACATTTGATTTTATCCTCTCTTAACATTCACTTTATGTTGAGACATAAGCATGAGGTATGTTGAGATATAAGTATGAGATATGTTGATACAAAAGTATGAGGTATGTTGAGGCATAAGTATGAGGTATGTTGCGACATAAGTATGAGATATGTTGAGACTTAAATATGAGGTATCATTCCTTTACGGAATTCCGAACTTTGCATTCTGATATTCGAATACAGGACAATGTGAATGTTGTAACACAAATGCAGGACCATGTGGATGAATTTTTACCTTAACACAATATGGTAATTCTTTCAAATAAAGATTTCTTTCGCTTAAAACAATTCTTTTTTCGCTCTCAATCCTCATAATAGAGATCTCTTTTTAAGCTGGAAAGTGTTCCTTTAAAATCTCTTCACAATTTTATTTATTCTGATTTATGTTTCACTTGCCTTATAAAATAATCTTCTTTATTAAAATTAGGAAATGATTTAATGTGAACAAAAATTGGAATAAACTAAAGTTTGGCTCAGGTAAACATGATGTTATAATTCTGATTTCCTCACTATACACTTAATACTATATAATTACACTTAACTTATATCAACTTAATGATATATTATACCCAATGAGAAAATGAGAATATAGCCTAGGCCAATCAGATAGGTTTTTGAACTTAAAATGCTATACTTGCTTTTAAATACCATAATTAAATGAATAATTATATTTATAAAAAATCCATAATAAGTTGGCGAGAATTTAATTAACTGAAAAAGAAATAAAGTTTAAATCAATTATAATTAGTAAAGTTTAAAAATTTGCTGAATTACAAACCTTAGCAGGAAATTAAAAAATTTGTCTTCTTATTAATAGTATAGGAATTCGAATCCAATTTCAGCTATGGTTATTCATACTGTGTGTTTCAGAATCCATTTTAAACTACAGATTTCGACCTAATTAGCTGTTTTGTGTAAGAAATGATCACAGGGCGATTAAACAAAAAATCTTTAGTAAAAATAATTTTATAAATCAAGTCTATTTTTTAAATTAGTTGTATAATATATTTTTGCTTTTTAAAATGTTTCTCAATGAATTTGAGAAAAAGGCTTCTGAAGCCCAGTGGCTCAGTGGTAGAGCTTCACGCTTCCAAGGATTAGGATCGTGGTTCTATCCACTTACAAGACAAGGCTGACTTAACTTTTCATCCCTACATTAGGGGTGATAAACTGATTACTAAGCACGTTTGGGAACCTAACAATAGGGTTTTGCGTTTGGTTGACCCCTTAACCGGGACATACGCTTCGTACCAGAGGCCTTCGGTCCGGGAAATAGATATGGGCACTGTAGGATTGTTGATTTGTCATGCCCCCAGTTTAGTTTAGTAAATGGTTCAAAACTGTGGAATTTAGATAAAAATAATAATACATTATCCGCGTACTTCGCAATAGTTGCAGTGATCTTGTTTTCTTTATGAAAAAGTCATATATCCAACTTATGCTTTTAATACAGTTACAGAGCATAATTAGTCTAGCATGTGGCTCGATCAATAGGAAAAAGATAACAGGGCATAAAATAAATAAAAATACTAGTTAAGATCCTGCAATCTAAGTAAGAAAATAATTGCAAGTTTAAGTTTTGCTCAGTAACAAATAGTGTCTTTTGGACTCATAGAAATGAAACAAACATCATTTTTAACCTCATTTTTTGTCTTTAATCAAACTATTTTACAGAGATACTCTCGTACACCTCTAAAAAACGATAGATCAAATAAAGTATTCACTTTTATCAAAAATGCATAAAAAACCAAGAAATTAGTGGGTTTTTTTTTATAAAATAGAGAATTGTGTGTGTGCCGTCTATTCCTAATTGTTTTTTATAGTTTCCTTGTTGTCAATCACATATTCAAGTTAGAAGTGTTAACTAAATAATTGTTTTTCTCACTCAAATTAGTATTTTAAAAATGCCTTTTTATGTTGTGATTAATTCACGTTTATTACATATACAGTCATGTGATTTAATTTCGTGAATGTATTAAACATTGTTGGAAATGGTAATTAAATATTAAATAATGTTAATTAAAACAGAAGAATATCGTTATGACTTTTATAAAAGCACATATACAAAAATAATTTTCATAAATAATTATTTAATTACTAAATCTAAAATAGTATATAAAACTAGTTAGAGATATTTAGGGAGTTTCCATGGAAGAGAACATTGTATCCTATAACTTAAAGCCTACTTTAGAATATTTCTGCAGATTATATTCGCTTAAATTGAAAACTACACAAAATCAACAAGTAGTTGTAATATTTTTTTAAATCTAAATTCATCGAAACCTATAATAACATTAAAAAATACACAACATACATAGACTATATTCGCATGGCTTTTATGCCCTAATTGAACTTTTCATTTTACAAAATGTAAACTTTCTCCTGAACACATCAATTTTACTAATCAAATGCTTTGAATCAAACCTCGATGCTTCTGGATATCAAATTGAAGAGAGTATGAACACCTGCCAATTAACCTTGTATTGATTTTTTTCATATTTTTTAACCATAAAGAATAATATCGTAATTTTAGGTAAATAAAAATAAAATAAAAAGGATATTTATTATTATTAAACTGAACATAGGATATGTACAGAGAAAAAACGTTTTTCATTATGCACGTAACTCACTAAATTTTGACTTGCTCCAATTAATTCAATCTCATCAGCTTCCTTTTTCTCCCTCATTCATTGTAAATGAAGGAAAAATTAAGGAAGCCAGTTTCAAAGGAGAGAATGATTTCGCATACAATTATTGGTTACAGCTCTAATTTGGCTAATAGAAGCTGTAGTTTTCATGAGCTGTGCAGTTCTTAATTTGTGATTGAAGTTGAGTTTCAAGCTTGCAATACACTTTAGTTTATAGAATCAGACATCATCAAATACCGTTTTTTTATAAACAAGTATTAAACTTTTTTCAAATGATTTATTATTATATTCAGTTTCATCATAATGAATCATTCGCAAGGATAGAGATACAGATGAAAATACAAAACTTTAAGCTATATTTTGTTTCTTAATGCTATTATCAAAAAGTTTTTTTTTTTAATTAAAAATAACTTTTTTTTTTTTATTTTGCAAAAATTTATTCTCATCACATTTTGAAAATAATATAGTCTGATTTAAAGAATTCTTTAAATTAAAACCATGCCTAATCTATATTAAATATTTCAATAATTTTAGGAACGAAGTTACCGAAACTTCATTCCATTTTACCTCTAAGCACTTTTCACAAAATAAAATGCGAAGAAGCACCCGCCCAATAGCAATGCCCGAAACTTTACGAGAAATATACAACTCCCTATCCGAAATAAAATAAAATTTGCCCGTCCGTATAAAAACTTGAGCTTTTTTTTCCCCTTTTTTTACCCGAAGAAGTCTCTCTCGCTATTTTGAACCGTCAGTCACTTTTTTATTCCCTCTTTTAGCGGGCTATAAAATAAAAATATATTCTCGGTGGAGACGTTTTCACACCCCCGCAGCCCAACCCCCCCACTCCCACCCTGATAAATGCCTTCGATTTCCTTCCCCTTACACTCTCGAAGACAAGTAAATATAGCTTATTTATCCGTACATTTCGCTCTGGTGGGATTGTCCCTGACAACACCCAAGCAATGCGAAGGCTCTGTCTCGTAATATATTCTTATAGCAGCGTATAAATATAGAGAGCGAGATAGCGATGTATGGAGACGTTATATATAGCGCTATATATACATTTATTTATATAGGTTCTGGATGGGAATGTCGCGATTTGGTTGGGTAGTTTTTGGTAGGGGGTGGCCGTAAGTGGGAGAAAGTCGATTTTTAGAGCATTGTGGAAATTTCAATTTTCAATGAAGTTGCTCGGCGCCGTTTTGATGTCGCGAGGCCTATTTTCTTCTTTCTTTATTTCCCTCCACTTCTTATTTCGTCTCTTCACAGCCCCCTTCCCATGCAGTTTTCATGATATAACTTTTTTTATTTATTTATTTTTTCGAGAAATCCAAGACCACTTGCCCGTGATTAAATTGGTACGCTCTTTGAGAAGGGGTTGTATAGGATTTTCAAATCCGTTTTCTGGTTATTAGAAATATCGATATTTTAGGTTCAGCAAAATACTCATCCGAAGCTATCACTATAATGTATTACATTATTTAAATTGGATTGCTTATAAAATTATGAAGGGGCAAAATGTAATGAAGTTTTTACCAAATGCTTTCATCCAATGCTTATTTAATAAGTGATGTGGTAAATCTAACTGTTAAAATGATCTTTATTAAATAGGAAAGTAAGTGGTTTGCTAGATTATCCATAGACCAAGTTAGCAAAGTTCAATAAACTGCATAAATCTGATGTTTTTTCTGAGATAGTACTAGAGATAAAGCTAATACGTCACAATTCACGTTCCGATTATATTTCACTATAGATGAGACACCAACTTTTCTTAGAAAATCAACTCAGCAAATATAAGTAGTTAAAATGTAATAAATAATTAATTTAATATTTTTTCAATCTCTTCAGCATCCTAAGCGAAATACTGGAAACATTCAAATAACACTTCCAATTGATACATAATCGGAATCTAAAAGTGTGTTCTTCCTTCCAATCGAAATTGTTTAATGAGAAATTTTTCTTAACAAATGTAATTAAATTTTTTGTTGATAAGTAGATTTTCGATGGGATTTCTAATTTCGCATTTGGGTAAGTTTAATTATAACCATAGAGTTTCAAAAACTCGTATATTTCACAGCTGAAACTATATAATAAATAAAATAATTTATTAATATCTAGTTAATGACACTGCTAAGTTTTGGATAATCGGTAATAATCTCAAAGATCATGTAAACTTAAAAATCTCGTCTTCATTATTAAAAATATATTAAATTTTAATTTAAGTTTCTAATTCGTATAAAATTTTGCATTTGTATCAATTGTAATTTACACTACATTCATTACGTTTTTTTTTATTTTTTTATAGTTATAGTTGTAAATTAAAAATACAATTTAAATTATAATTTATAGCAACATTACTAAGCTAATTTGTAATTTGTATCATATTCAAATTTTAAAAAAATGATTTACTGTCATTAGAATGGTTTTATGAAAATAATTATAGATTGAACTATTTTTTTTTATTTTTTTATTTTATTATTTTTTTTTTATTTGCAATGATTACCTTTAACTGTTGTCTCGGTAACGACGCTTATAATTTTAACTTTTCTCCAGTATCATTATTGAATTCATAAACATAATTATAGGATTAAAAAATTCATGGGATGATCTACGAATTCCATAAAATAAAATGTTCCCTCTGTGAGCAAAATCGGGAGTCCACACATGCATTTTGAACGTTATCTTTAACAATATTTGCAATTTTGCGTTAATTACATTTCTTAATAAAGATTAAACTTGCTGTTTCAATAATTTAGAACCATTTTGGAGTTTACATTTTAAAAAGCTAAATTATCTTAGAATATTTAGCAGAAAGTGTCAATTAAATTGATTTAAGACGCGGGAAAAGACTCAATCTATCTATCTATGTGTATATACATACATACATACATACATACATACATACATACATATATATATATATATATATATATATATATATATATATATATATATATATATATATATATATATATATATATATATATATATATATATATATATATATATATATATTAATGATGTATGATTTGTAGAAAATGAAATAACTAATTACTTCAAACCTGATTTATATTAAATATTAAATCAATGGAATGTTGTATGCACTTTTTCTATTATTTAAATATCTTTTAATCTTGTATTCAAGAATTTACTTATTGGTTACATGGTACCACAATTTATAATCGAAAGCATACTTATATTTTAATCTATTGGGCAATCTATATATCTATTGGATAAGATTTAATTATATTTCAATAATTAATATCAAACATAATTAACTAATAGCAATAAATAGTTTAATGTATATTGCTTTCACAAATAAAAAATAACAATTTGATAAACAATATTTTATTTTTCTTTAAAAATTTTCATTTGTAAAGTAAAGTACACTAATTATCTGAAAAGAAGTGTTAATTAATACTGTTAACTCATTAATAGAAAATATGAAATATTTACTATTTTCTGTTGCGTTTTGAAATAAACCGATGTAAATAATTTACAAATTAACATAAAAAAATATTTTTTGCCAAAATAAATTAATTTGACATAAGTCGATATAGAACAGATGTTCTGATTTGCAGAAAAATAATATCTAATATTATAATGAGATGTGCATGCAAACTAAACATCTAAAAAATTTTGAGCAGAGGTTAAAAAAATTTGACTTCGAGGTAAGTTTCAAGGATTCAAAAATGCTTAGAACATTTGAAATTTGCTTAAATGTGTTCACATGTGTTTAAGTACAAAAAAATAAAATCAGTGCTCCAAAACGAATCGTTTGAAGATGAAATCCTATTGTAGAGGGTTTGACCATAGCCAATTTCTGATAAATTTATTTCGGTATGGTTCACTGATTTCTTGATTTCAGAAAAGCCCACCTGGCTCACACAAACTCTTCCTTTAGTCACTAATCGGCCATGCATAGAAGATATTCTGGAATTTCTCTAGCAACATCTTTTATCTATTGTTGCTAAAATTTAAAGGTACACATGCAATTTTTCATTTGCAATTGAAATGGCAGACACAATGGTAGTCTGCAATTTTCATCTTTACTGGCGTGAAACTTTTCATTAAATTAATTATATAAATGACAGCATCATTATGCATGGATTTCCTTACGTCATTCCTTTTTAGTATTTAAAATATTTGGTTTTACAATAAATCTTTCAAATAATAAAAATCATGAAAATGTTAATTTTTGCACACTTTTTTTAAGGTGAAATCATGCGAAATTATTAGAGATAAATTTAGATAAGCAAATATAAAATATATGAGAAAATTTATATTAGTTTAAACAAAAAATATTACAGGACTTAATCAACTAAATTTCTGTTTCTTTGGTTAACAGTTGCAGTATTCAATATAGATTTTTTTCTTATTCAATGGAAACATTTTAAATATTTTTATTAATAAAATTTTCCTAAATAATTTAACTAAACTAATTTTTTTTAATTTTTTCTAAATTACTCCTTTACATCACATTCGTAAGCAATTTTCTGAGAATCGATACCGAAATTATTAATCTACATTTTTATATAGCACATTGAGTTTGAAAAATTTTATTTGAAGGTTAATTTTTATAATCTTTGTGAGTGCATTATTTAAAATATTCTCTCATTTGTTGATATGATTTGCTAATATAAGAATTCTAACAAAAATGCAATCCATTTCTCATAAGAAAAATTTGAAAATAGTAAATTAATTCCCCAAAACAAAAAAATATTCTTAAAAATATATTTAAATAAAAATTGTGACAAGTTTTGGTGAATTATTATTAATTATTGATTTTAATTAATTAATTTTTTTAAATTTTAAATAAATTACTGAGCAAAATTAAACATTTACCCTTTAAAATCTAATAATGAAATTTTTTGGGACAAATTTACTGTTAGTAAATTTTCCTAGGAATTGGAAAACTTATTCTTTCTTGATATAATAGTTTCAGTTCTTGGCATTCCTTCAACTAGTTTTGCACACAGGAATTCTTACTATATATATATATATATATATATATATATATATATATATATATATATATATATATATATATATATATGTATATATATGTATATGTATATATATTGATTGATTTTATATTTTAACTGCTTTTTTAGTTTTTAGCATTAAAGTAATTTTGTTCTGCAGTTTTCATTATTGGTATAAATCACAATAATTAAATTCGATCCAAGTGGGAATATCGTTGTGATCCTTTCATAGCTTATATTTTATTTTTAATTTTTTTTTTTAAAAAATCTTAAATTTAAATTTTTTTTTTATAGAAAAATAATTGTATTTATTACCTATTTGGAAGTTATTGTTAGTCAATTTTATAATCTAATTAGAAGTTATTTTTAGTCAATTTTTCTTTTTTTTCCTCATGTGTCACTTACCTTAATACTCTAAATTCATAAATTGCCCTAAGTTATTAAAACTTTCGGGCCACTTTTACAGAGTTGCCTTGTCTCTTTTGGTGCTTGTTTAGATTTTAGTCGCATATTTCTACTATAATCGCTTTGTATTTCATTCCAAAACCTTCATTTACTTTTATTAAATTAAGTAAAATTTTACTTGATTACATCAAGTTGGAGGAAAATTTCTCTCGCTTTTATTGGTTTCATGGAGCTTGGAATTTGGATTTAGAAGTTCTTGAAAACAGTAAAAATTATGATGAAAAGATTATTGGTGGATGGTGGTAATTCATTTATTATTAAATCGTAGGCTGCTGTTAAATTTACTCCTTATGTGTAAAATGATAGCCAGATACAAATAATATTTAAACCAAATTTTTTATTAATAATATTTCTGATTGTTTATGAAAACACCTGTTTAATTTAATTATAAATTCAAGATATCAGAAATGTTTCTTTTCAAAATATAAATTGATTCTTTAATTAATTAATCATCTTATTTCATCAATTTTATGATGCTTTTAATTATATCACGATTAATATCAAGCATTTTGCTATTTTATCCAATGAAAAATTTTTTTTAATAATTTTATGAATAATTTCTACGTTAAATTTAAACAGTTCTGGGAATTATTTTTCTATTTTAGTTAGTTTAGAACTTAATATATCTGACACATATACATCTGGTTGTTTAATTGGAAATAAATCGATAAATTTTATCAAAAAAATAATATTACTTAAAAAGAATTTAGATTAAAAAAAAAGTTAAAAAAGATTTTAGTCCTTTCTAAAAGAATGTCTTTAAGAGAATCATTCAAGTATTAATAACTTTTTACTTTTTACAATAATATGTGACTGAATGTAATTGAACATCATAAAAAAACAAAGATTATAAATAACAATAAATTAACATAAAATAGCAATTTTAGGAAAATCATTAAAACTGCACATTTTTTTATTCTGAATAAATGCTTTTAATATTTATTTTATTTGTACTACATTATGTAAAAAATATATAAAAATCCATCTGTTTATGTTTCTCTATAAAAATTAAGCTAAATACTCTTCCTAAAAGAGAGAAAACATCACTTTCACTTGACAAAAATAAATTTAGTTTTCAAAATAATTCATTAAATTGGTTAAAATTTTGCTATTTAACAATATGATTTCATTAGGTCCTATCGGAATTATTGCGAGTGAAGTGAAAAAGAGTAATACACATTCCAAATATTCTATTATTAAAGAAACGGAAAACAGAAATGGAATAAAAAATATATATAAATATCCATCTGTTTATGTTTCTCTATAAAAATTAAGTTAAATGCTCTTCATAAAAAAAGAGAAAACATCACTTTCACTTGACAAAAATAAGTTTAGTTTCTAAAAATAATTCATTAAATTGGTTAAAATTTTGCTACTTAACAATATGATTTCATTAGGTCCTATCGAAATTATTGCGAGTGAAGTGAAAAAGAGTAATACACATTCCAAATATTCTATTATTAAAGAAACGGAAAACAGAAATGGAATAAAAAATATATATAAATATCCATCTGTTTATGTTTCTCTATAAAAATTAAGTTAAATGCTCTTCATAAAAAAAGAGAAAACATCACTTTCACTTGACAAAAATAAGTTTAGTTTCTAAAAATAATTCATTAAATTGGTTAAAATTTTGCTAATTAACAATATGATTTCATTAGGACCCATCGGAATTATTGCGAGTGAAGTGAAAAAGAGTAATACACATTCCAAACATTATATTATTCAAGAAACGGAAAACAGAAACAGAGAGTTATTCCATATTTTATCCAAACCCTAAAAATTATTATTTAGTAGAAGGTCCATAAGAATGTGCCTGGAAACTACGTTCCGTAATGATAGAATGCTTTTTATTGGAGACCAAAGCCAATTTTCCAAGTAACATTTAACTCTACATATCCATCCAGTGGGCAAATTCCTTGTAGAAATTGGTCTGAACATTGTAAAATAATATATATATATATATATATATATATATATATATATATATAAATGCATATAATATGGAAGACGATGCATATATGCATATTTTATAAAATAGTAGTTCATCTTCTTATCTTCCATTCAGGGGCGAAGAATTGGTGAAAAATAAAGGATAATGTGACATATTTTTGGATTTCCAAAATTATTTAAGTATTAAAAGTATGTTGAATTCTGATATTACTTGAAATAAATATTTGTATACTAAAAAAATCTTTTACAATAAATTTCCATCAATTCTCTTGTTGACTTTAATATAAAGAAAATCGTCGAATTGATTTAACGAGAGCTTGCTTATCTTTTATAATATCTGTTTGTATACACAATTTGATATCAAAATTCAAACATCTTAATATTTTTTGTCACTGTCAGTGTTGCAAATATATAATTTAATTTATGGACTCTTCCTTGAGACAAAAAATCTATGGCTTTTCATGAAAAAAAAAATATATATTACCTGTTCAGAAAACACAATAAGCTTACCCAATAAAATACAAAATATAAATAGAGATTGTTTGAAATCAAGAGAAAAAATTTAAATGTAACCGACTGTTATAAATGATATTTTTATTATTTTCAATTAATTAAAAATAATTTTAAAGTGTCCTATCTAACCTTATATAGAATGCAAATTTTTTTGTTTTTTATTTTATTATTTTTTTTTAACCTTAATGAACTCATTTTGTGTTAATTTCATGATATATCATTATTATAAGCAAGTTTTTCTATTTAAGTATTCGAGCTTTTTTTTTTTGTTAATGCTATTGTTCATAAACTAATAAAAATAAATCTAGTTTTAAATCAAATATTTAATGTTGTCAAAACCAAACAGAAGAAATTACAAATAAAGTACTGCTAAGAAAAAAATAAAATATTTATCTGAGCTCATTCAACGCAGAATTAAATTCATATAATTTGTTATATATCAAATAATTGGGTCCTCCGGCTTTGGCTAAAAATGCCGTAATTAGAATAATGATTTGTAATAATAATTTCTCAATTTCAGAGCTAATATAAAATATGTATTTGGTAAATTATGTTATGATGAATTAATTGATGATAAATGATGAATAAAATCTCCTACATTGACTAAAGATGCAATGACTAAAACAGTGAATTTTATTGACAATCTCTCAATTTCTAAGCCAATATAAAATATGCAATTGGTGAATTATGTTATGACGAATTAATTAATTGATGATTAATGATAACTAAAATTTCCTACATTGGCTGAAGATGCAGTAATTAAAACAATGAATTGCAATAATAATTTCGCAATTTCCGAGCCAATGTAAAATAAGCAATTAGGGAATTTTGTTATGAAGGATTAATTTATGATTAATGATGAATAAAATTTCCTACATTGGCTAATGTTGCAGGAATCAAAATAATGAATTGTTTGACAATCACTTAGTTTCAGATCCAATATAAAATATGCAATTGATGAATTATGTTATGATGAATTAATTGAGGATTAATGATGAATACAATTTCACCAGATAAACATCTTCGCTTGCTTTTAACACAAGAAAAAGAAATAAAATACAGTGTTTGTACCAAATGTATTCACCTATAGACAGAACTGTTTTATCTTTCCATGACCTCTTTTGCCTTATGAGTTTATTGCGATGGGAAAAGAGTATATAGAAAAATATAAATGCATAATAGATAAATTAAGTGTTACCACAATTATTTATAACATCAGAGAAGTGTTAAAATTATTAAGATTCGCATAAAGCTTCAATCAGAAAAATACACACTGAAATACTTTCGTTGTTTTAGAGTGAACCATAGAGCAATTAAATCTAATAAAGAACCCAATAAGTCCAGAAAAATCTAATTCTAGAAATTTCAGAAATTAAGGAAATAAATTAGAAGGTATTGTTTGGAGCAGAAACTCAGACAGAATAATATCAGAAATTAATATTCGATATTCATTATAAAAAATGTGTTTCTTATTTTGAACAATTGAAATGTAAATTTAAATTTTTTAATATTTTCATATTTATGCGACTAATTCGAATATTGTAGGATTTTCTTAGAAATTATTATTAAATTAGTTATTATTTATTTTTATAATTTATTTATTTATTGAAATTCTTTTTTATTTAAAAATAAAAATTTTTAAATGAAAAAAAAATTAAGAGATTTAAAAGTTTTAAGATAAGATAAATTCAGTGTTCTTTTAATTCAAAATCAAAATGATTGTATCTAAAAGAGACAAAATTTAAAAGATTTTGAATTGAAAAAGTATAAGAATTATAGAATAAAGCATATAATTTATAAAATAAAGCAAATTTTCTGCAAATTAAAAGGAAAGTTTATCAAATACAATACGTTAGTAAGCAAAATAATAATAAAAAAAAATACTAGCCAAATTGTAAAAGAGTCCTGATTGAGAAAGCTATCGTTGCCATTCTTCAATAGTAACTCTACGAGCCAGCCAGGATTCGAACCTGGAATCTCCTGATCCGTAGTCAGGCGCGTTATCCGTTGCGCCACTGGCCCACAACTTGATATGAATAAAATAAGTTTATAACTAATTGCGAAAAAAGTAATAATTTTTATTTTAAATTTTATATTATATGGAAACAATTTTTTTTATTTACATTTCCAATTCTCATTTTTAATGAATTTCTATTTTGATTATATTAATAAAAATTATGAACATATTCAAATAAGAATCTAAATAATTCTATCATAGGGAATGTGATCTAATCAGCAACGTTTCTTTATTGTAATAACATGAAATTTTACTCAGATATTTTCCGAGCAATTTAAATATTAATAAATCAGAAAATTTGTTTGCTTTGGAAGTGTCTTTGTTTACTAAACAAGAATAATTCAATCTATTGTTTGAAAAAATAGGGGTTTACATTATAAAATAATATACATATTTTCTTCATGTTATCAAAAATACTTTTATGTTACAAGTTTGAATGTGAATAAATTTGCATATGTTCATTTACTTTCATTAGCCCCATTCTCGGAATTTTATCTAATTATTATTATTATAAATCTGATTCATATGTCAATGCAAAATCTGAGAATTACAAGAGGAAAGGTTCTCACTTTTACAATTATTGTTTTTAACTGTCATAATTATTTTTTAAATTGAATTTTGGTTTGATCATACAGTTTAAAAAGAACATATTTAATTGGAAGATGGGAAATAATTAACTTAATTAGTTAATTATTTACAAGTTTTGTTATTAATTCGTTCTATGTTTCTAGTTACTAATAAAACTTTGCGAACTACATTAATCTGATTTTTTTTTCTTAAAATTCTTATTTTACTAAATTTTTATTAATTTTACTTTACCTTTTCAGTTGTTTTGTTGAAATAAAAATGCATTTAATATTATCATTACTCTATTTTCTTATTTTTATGATCTATTTTTACTTTAAAATAACTCTTCATGATAAACAATCAAGATGTGACAATGCGTAAAATAATTATTATTCATTCACATTTGGAAACCTGAATGAGAAATATATATTTTTCTCCCACATCGGAATTTAATAATATTGTAATTTTCTATTTTTTGAGTAGTTTTGATATGTTTATCCTGCCTCTGTTCTTCTTTCTGACCTGATCTCAAGTTTAAATAAATTTTGGAAACCATTTCAGATTTAAAATTTTGTAATTTAACTGTAATATGAATTTTATTTCTTGGAAATATTTTCTCATACTCTTGTAATATTAATTATTTCCATTTTCTGAAAATATATATCGTTATTATTATTGGAGTAAAATAATTGCCTATCTAGGTGAAATTAGTTCGTTGATAATAGATAATTACATAATCTCATAAATTGTTAAAAAAAAAAAGGAAAAGAAATAAACTATGCAATGATGTAAAAGGGAAACATATTCACAATAGAAATGTCTTTAAGAGTTTTTTCGGGATACAAAACAAACATTTAAAACATTAAAATTGTCACACGTCAAATAATACAGACATAAAGTTTTTAACAGTTAAGGCCGTAACTTGAATAGTGACATTGATTACTAGTAAATGTGATCAGTTATTTCAGAGCATATTTGCAATAAATATCATTCAATAATTATAGTGCTGCCATTTGTTTATGAATTTACACTCAAAATTTATTAATGTAGTATATTAAGATAAATTGAGGAACAATAAATTTCGTCAGATCTGTAAATTTAAGAAATCGATAAGTAATTAAAAATTGCACATAAGTTGAAAATATCTCAAAGCAAAAGAAATGGAGGCATCTCTTAAACATGCTATTAAAATTTAATATACAACTGCACTAACATTTTTAATAGTGAGCAGTATTAGTTTATTCGGATGAATAAATTCAAATTTTATATTGATAAAAACCTTTCAGAAGGTTCTTTATGAGGGAAATCAAAGAATTAGAAAAAATATTGAATTGTTCCCAACAATATCAGAATATTAAATGCAACAAACATGAGAATCAACACCATAAAATAGTTTTCAGTTCGTACTTTATAAATGTATAGGAATATAAACATGAGAATTCCACTCAGCTTCAGTGGCGCCATCTACTAGTGTCTGTAAGAATCAAATTATAACAAATTCTCATGAGTTGACGCCTAGGAATATTAGTTTAGAATTATATTTTACAAGGTAACGTTATAAAATATAGCAACATCAGAAAGTATAAAGAATTCATACCACTCCAGTGCTGCCCTCCAGAGGAGTATTTGAAAGCGTAGTTGTAACAAATCAAAATAATTTAGAACGGCCAATTGCTTAGTCCCTTCATTGTTGTATCTTATTGTCATGTTCTATTGTAAACGTTAAGAGGAGGTGAAAAAGATTACGACAGACAATAAAGATGATGAATTCTTAATACTGCATTTAGAAATATTCGAAAAAGAAAGTGTACAACGGCAATTGAATAAATTAAATAGCTGGAAAATTAAATATATTAAATGGCCTAGAATATGTATTTATAAAAGTTACATATTTATATACTGAATTCGTATGATGAGAAATAATATACTTGTTTAGAAACTTTTTATCATTAAAAATTCTTTATTATCAACAAAGTTTACTTGCTGTAGTATATTTAAATTTTTCTTTTTGATTGGAAGGAAATAAGATTCATTAGATTAACAAAATTTCTAGGCATTTAATATGTATATTTTTGATTCGTACTGTCTAAATAATTGACAATTTTACATAATTAACATAATTTACATTCTTTAAACCTAGTTTAGTTATAAACTTATTAGCCATAAAACTGTTAGATAAATTATTATATAAATTTATTTTGCAATTAAGTTGGCATTGGACACACTATACAGAACTATAGCCAAAAAGGGCAATTATATAACGTGCCCGAGAGTGTCAAATATCATATTGTAGAAAATAATAAATAAAAAAGAGTAAAAGCTCTTCCCTCCCGAGTCAGAAATCCCCAGTCCGTGCCAAATCCTGACAAGGAGCGTTGATATGTGACATATGTAATGTTAGCAGTCATTACAAATGGAGTCCCAATGGTGTCTCTAAATTTTTAGAACCGTAATACCTCTAACTTACCAAAAAAGGGCGGGCGCAAAAAGAGGATTATAGGAATTTTCTTTCACTCGATAAATTCCCTTTTTTGAAGGCCGGAAGTAAACAAATGGTTGGGCAGAAAATCCCTCTTTCTCAGCACGCGTCCGATTGAGGGATTTTTCTCCCTTTAGTTTCTGTAATATGAAACTGAAAAGGGACTGCAATTTTATTTATTATTTAACTTTTCTACAGCTTTTCTTAACGAAATTTATGTCCTTTACGACGAAGGACATATGAAGACATTAAAATGTATTTTCCAGGTATACAAGTAAAAATGTTATATTAATATCTCTCTAGAAATAGATGTCAGGCGTGTCTCATGTTTTATTTCTTTTCCATTAGGTTTTATTTTATTTACTTGTTTTTAATAGAATTTTATTATTATTTTTTAAATCTTTTAAATGTTGGTACCATAATACAGACTACTTCAAGGGAAAGGTCATCTCTTTCGAAATTATAAACTCATTAATTTTGAAAAAATTTGAAGGAATTGTGAGAAGTTTCGAAAATTTCAAATATTTCAATTTTGCTAAAATTATTGCTAAACAAGATTGAATCAAAAGAGCTTCTAGAAAAAATATGCAAAAATGATTTTAAAAAAAATCTAGTAACAATGGAAATAATTCTCTAAAACTTCTTTAATAAGCATTGTTTGAGACCAAAACAAATTTTGATAATTATTATTTATATAAATATTACAACAAATTATCCAAATAACAATGTTTCCATGCAAACATATGTAAATATAACTGAATAAAAATCATTTCAAAAAAATAAATATATTTTTTTAAATAACGAAAAGAAAGGTTTAAATGTTCCAAAAAATATAAAATAGTAATTAAGTTCTATATAAATGCATGAAGAGAAAGGTAAGTCTCAATTTGCTCAAGTAATACTGAACAGTAAAGAATACAGATATCTTATGTAGTTGACATGTATATATATTAAATTAAACATTTAATTCTTTTCACGTGTTTGCTTACACATGCAGCATAGCAACGAACGTGCATTCATGTAGTTGATGTGTGCGTATACTATTACTCTTGTGGTACACGTGCATGAAAAATACAAAGGAATTATCAACTATATATATAATATCGCATTATATATATATATATATATATGTATGTGTGTGTGTGTATATATATATATGTGTGTGTGTGCATATATATATGTGTGTGTGTATATATATATGTGTGTGTGTATATATAGATGTGTGTGTGTGTATATATATATATGTGTTTGTGTGTGTGTGTATATATATATATGTGTGTGTGTATATATATATATGTGTGTGTGTGTGTGTATATATATATATGTGTGTGTGTGTGTGTGTATATATATATATCTGTGTGTGTGTATATATATATATGTGTGTGTATATATATATATATGTGTGTGTATATATATATATGTGTGTGTATATATATATATGTGTGTGTATATATATATATGTGTGTGTGTGTGTGTTACCGTGAAAGACCGAAATTGGAGAATGTCAACAAATACCAAATACGTCCGTGGAAAATTGAATATTTCATTACATTCTTGTATATTCGGATCCTCACCGGTGTATGGTCGATAATCACAGATATGCTCTGGTGGAGGTCGAAAAGAGAGGAGCCGACAAAGAGTCGACTGAATATTTCCGCCAAATCCTTCGTTCTACTTGAAGTCAGTGTTATGCCAGGTTTGATGGTGAGGGTAACGTTTCCTCAATATGTATTCCTATTGCCTATTTTATACAGAATGGATACTGCAGCGAATCGTGATCTTTTTCTTGAAAAATCAAATGGATTAATTGCTAGTAAACGAGAAGACAATTTTTTCTTTCTCAAGAAAAGTATTCTAAAATACTTTCTCAAGTAATTTCTGCTAATACAAAGTGCTACAAACCTTTGGATTACAGGCAATTAAAACGTTTTGACGTTTCAAATATTAATGATGAAGAGAAGTTAATTGTACTATTAAAGCCAGCAGAAAGGAATATACAGTACTATGTTACCAATGAAGAATGGTTCAGAATACTATACAGACCGTTCAGAATACTCACACCAGAATAGGGCACGGACGAAGAACACGTCTGCTTAAAGAGTTGCAAAATAAATATAAAAATATTGCATATGAAATTTTGTAATGTTTTATTTAAATTTATGAAAACATTGTCATTTGACAATGTTTTCATAAATTGCAAAGTGCAAAGTGAAACACAGTGCAAAGAAACCTTCTTAGGGCAAAAGAAGTAGTGTATCAAGTTCTTCCACTATTTTTAACATTTGGTGCTCCAGCAATATTGCAATCACATAATGTAAGAGAATTCAATAAAATCAAGTCATATCCGAAATATGCGCTATGTGGAAACATGTTAAGATAGTTCATGGAAAGCCTCGTCACAATCAAACACAAGGTTCAGTTAAAAGGGCCAATCTGGATAGACAAAATATGCTAACTGCATATATGAACGATAACGATACAAATAAATGATCAGAAGATTTAAACTTTGTTCAAGAACGCTACATACCACGAAGCATTACGCCAAAGTCCTTATGAAGCCATGTTTTGCATTAAAGTGGAGAGAGGGTTAGAATTGTCTTTTTTGCCAAGCGAACAAATCGTAAATATCGAAACCGAAGAACAACTTTAAGAAATTGCCAGACTTTTGAAACCGAAGAAACTGGTAATACATCTGAAAAAATTTGAGCGCTGTTCATACTGAAAAACATATTGCAAAGAAAACACTGAAGAGAAATTACAGTCTACCATGTCTTCACATCAAATTCAGACTGAAAAACACGAGTTAATTTCTATAAAAAGAGCGGCCACGAAGGAGAATCTTCTACTGCAAGAAACAAAAATGTTACGAACCTCACAAAAAAAATTTCCTCCTGCTCAAATTGTTGGTGATACTGAACGAATACAGATCCCTGATGTCGACCGCGGTCGTACAGATGACCGAAATGTGTTAGCGATTGTTGTTGGAATAGCAGATTCCGACTTCTATAAACATGCAAATGAAAATGGTACCCTTAAGCAGTTTTACACACGTAACCAGTTCGAAATGTGTAAAGAAAAGTTACTTTCCATAGATGATATTTATTATCAAGAAATTTCGCTGAGAGAAGCAGCTGCAGCTAATTCGAGAAGCGGTGGGCAAGTCTATACACGCTGCCATTGTAACAGGCAGTGTTTCACAAATAAATGCAGTTGTAAAGGCAAGGGCCTCTTGTGCAATTCAAAGTGTCGTAATAGTTTAAGTTGTTGCAATAAATAAGATTTGAATCACATAATTTAGTATGTTTTTTATTTTTATTATTTTATTTTCTGTTTTTTAATCATACAGTACGTTCTCATACAGTTCTCATTTACTTAATCATAGTACGTTATCATTTAGAACGTACTGTATAATTAAGTAAATTTTTACCTTCTATTACTTTCTGTTCTCATTTTGAATATACTGTGCGTTTTAAATTCTTAGTCATTCTAATCAGAAAAAGAGGCGAAAAATTTATCGCGACTGAATTCTGGAGAAGAAAATATAAATCTTTGACATGTTCAACATTCCCTACTAGTGCATTGTGAATGTCGAAATTTACCGGTGTAAGTCAGAAATAAAGGTATTTAGCAACTATTTCGGACATACCTCGAGCGACTACGTGAATGTTGACACTCACCGGTGAGTCGACGTCCTTTAGATTTCGGTGTTTCACCGTAACATTTATATATATATGGTATTTTACATTAGTTGATAATTCCTACGTAGTTTTCATGTTTTATCTTTGTCTGCACAAGATAGGAACTAATATATACTGATAAATACAATTTATGTCCTTGAATTATAGAAGGTCTCATATGTAATTATTTTTTGCTTATCAAATAATCATTGGTTAGCTTTCTTTAGGATAACTCATGTACCATAGTAAATATTAAGAAAATTGATATACACCCATTACTAAAAGTTAATTATTTTATTGTAAGAAAATAGACATTTTTTTTTATCAAATGTGCAAAAAATGACCAATGCTAATAAACACATTTTAATTATTTCAGCCTGTTAGGCAGGAGATAAAATGCGATTTTAAAATAAGAAACGTGAAACATATTTTATTGAAAACAAAGCTAATATAACAGTTTTAAATTATATGCTTATAGTTTCCTGTCAACCATATAAAAATAATCATTTTGTTATTTTCTGCTAAATTTTCTTTTAAATGCATTATAAATCTTATTTTTAACTATGTGCATACTTTCCGTTTGTAATAATTAACCAATAAAGAATAAAGTAGTTAGTATGTTTGATTATAATTAAATCAAATTTCTAGTAAAATAAGTAGAAATTCAATATACTAGAAAAATAATTATGAATTTAATTATGGACTTTTCTGGTTAAAAACTTTAACATCAATGAGAGAAAAGTACTACTAGAATCTTTAATTAACTTAATGTGAAAGAGAGAAAGATGATTTAAAAAAAATGGGCCGAATTGTAAAATTTAGACCTTAATCATACTTTTAGATAACATTTATGAACCACGGAGTACGAGTTAATAACATAAATTTATAAAATTATTAACAATATTGCTTACTTATTTATATTGTTTAGTTTTTATTTATTTCACAATTTATTGACCACTTGCCAAAAATGTTTAGCACTAATCTCATATTAATTTTTTCTCTCATAATGCTAAAAAGGCAAATTAGATTGTTTTTAGTAATAATATGGAAACGTAAAAGTAATTTTTAAATATAAAATTTGTTATTAAGAATTTAAGTATCACAGAAAATATTTGAACTACGGTTAAAAATTTGTAATTTGTGCCAAATTTTAAGTTATATTTAAAGTAATCACATCTATTTAACTCACGGATGAGACTGGTTTGAATTTTTATTTTTAAATTAATAAATATTGTCATGCAAAATAAAAGTTTAAGCACAGTAATTATTTTCCCATAATTGTTATTATAAATTGCTCATACTTTTTATAAATATAACTTTATCTATCTGAACTACTGGCGATGAAATACTTATTAACGTTTAGTTTACGCAAAATAAAAGTCTAAGCACAGTAATTATTTTCACATAATTTTTATTGTAAATTGCTCATACTTTTTAAATGTAACTTTATCTGAACTACTGGCGATGAAATACTTATTAACGTTTAGTTTACACAAAATAAAAGTCTAAGCACAGTAATTATTTTCACATAATTTTTATTGTAAATTGCTCATACTTTTTAAATATAACTTTATCTGAACTACTGGCGATGAAATACTTATTAACGTTTAGTTTCTTTCTTTATATTGTTAGAAAAGGGAATCTGAATTTGATAAAATTGTAAGAAAAGCCCCAATAAATTGAATCCCGTAATTGATTTTATTATTGATAACTATAATTTATTGTATATAAATTATAGTTAAATTAAGCAGTCTATAAAATTACTAATGCCTTATTACATTAAGCATTCTATAAAAATGTAAGAACTTTATCAACTTGTGAAATGTTTGCTTAAGAATGTAATGTATATGTGAACTCACCTTAAAAAAAGATTTTTCACCAAAATAGAAAATATTTGAAAGTTTCGACTACTATCAAAAATCGAATCAACATTGTTTCAAAAGGAAATTTTCTGAGGAATTATTTTTGTAGATTATCGCGGTAATAAATTTTGTGTATGACTAATAAGAATTTTTACAAAAATTTATGCTTGAGCTATAAATTATACCATTTTATATCAAAATGTTTTAAATATAATCGTTCCTTTAAAGTTAGAAAAATTTTATTTTTATTTTAAATGCCATTTTCAGCTGAAATATTACAATCGCAATAAAGAATATAAAAATTCTAAAATCTATTTTCATTAAATACAATAAATATATCATCACGTTTTCTAAGTTAATACAATTTTACTCTATTTATTTAAAAGATTTTCATTCGTTCAAAAAGGAAGTAAGTAAACGCAATTTAAATCTCAGTTTAATGGAGAACTTTCAAGAATAAAAACTTTTTGGATATCGAAGACTTTTTACCATGCATTTATTTCTATTTGTTATTAATTTAAAAGTGAATAGATTAATTTTGCTTTAGAGTAATTTTTTCAACTTTTAAGGTTATCTTAAGTTACGAAGTATAACTTAATTATACAAGTCAAAATTTTTATTTTTCAATCTCAAAAAAAAAAAAAAAAAAAAAAAAAAAAAAAAAAAAAATTAAAAAGTATTACCCCCTTTATATAATATAAATATATTTAAGAGGCATTTATGTCACTTATTCTAATTTTTTCTTCCAGGAACTGTATACGGGTAAGAATTCTTGGCAAATGTAAGCAGTTTTTTCTCCAAACCATAAAACATAAATAAGGGAGAGAAAATACAGTTTTTTTCCTTTATAAAATATCCAAAACTTTAAAAAATGAAAGAAAATCGAAAACTCAAAGTGATATAAAAAATGCATAAAAGTAAATTTCAAAATTTGGAATATGATTCATAAATTGCATTTTGATTATATTTGTGATAAATAAATTTTCATTGCCAAAAAATGACGCCTGATATGCACACGAGCCAGCCAAGATTCGAACCTGGAATCTCCTGATCCGTAGTCAGGCGCGTTATCCGTTGCGCCACTGGCCCATGTTAGTGTAAGAAAAAATACTTATATCATCTATTATATATAATTACTTTAGTGATATTTCCCTTTTATTAATTTTTTATAACTTTTTCATTGGTCTTAAATTTTGATTTTATTGAAAAATAGTGTATGTAATGGGAATTTACAAATTAGGGGTTATAATTTCTAATAAATTCATGTCAAATGGATGTTTTCATTAAAAAACTTAAAATTTTCTTAATCTTTCTAGTATCTCACACACATTATTATTTTATATTTTTTATAATCATGTGATTATTGTATTTGTTATGGAAATTAATTTTGTATATACTTATTTCCCTACTTTATTTCAGTATTTTAATTTTATTACTAATATAAATCTATCAATATCGTAAGCAAATAATTAATATATAACAACTCTACATACACATTTATATTTAAATTTAATAGCTAATATTTTGAAGTGAATTTAGCACATGTTGCGTTTTTAACGATAACATTTTTATGTAACACTTTCCAAAAATTTATTATTTTTCATGGAAATTAGATTAATAATTTCAACTACACATCGCTTATGAAATTTAAAAAAAAAAAAATTCCCGGATGTTTAATAAATTTATAGAAAATCATCAATTTATGTCACATTATTTAGTTGTTCCGCTAAATAATGTGAGGTAGTTTTTAATCAATGAAAGGTTATTTTCTAAAGCCGTTGTTGGCTTATTTGTTTAGTTTTATTCTTTTAAAGTACTTAATTATTCTTGGCAGAACATATAATAAATGATTTCATTACAATTTATTCAATGTTTATATTCACAGTTTTTTGAATGCTATTCATCTCAGTAGTAATATATATATATATATATATATATATATATATATATATATATATATATATATATATATATATATATATATATATATATATATAACTACTGAGATGAATGCGACGTGACGTTTAATTTCTTTTCCTACTTGAGAAATTTCTGGTTAGATGGGAACTTAGGAATTTCTTGGGTTATGGCAACAACTGTATGAGGTCTATTATCAATATTTTTTTTATAATTTATCCCTGTTTAATATAATTTCAATAGCTATTTTTAAAGAATTAAACTGGACCAATAGCGTGCCATTGGATTTGACAGCTCTATTAATTAATCTTATCTCTTATTTCATTAAGCTTTATATTAATTTAATTAAGATATTTTATCATATTTGTGTAAAAGGGATGTATTTTATAAAAATCTAGTTTATTTAAGCATTGTATGATTTTATCATATTTAATGAGATATTTTTATCTAATTATATTACAAATTATTTGTACCACATAATAGAATTTTATGATGGAAATAACTAGTAAAAGTATTTAATTTTATTTTGAGAATTTTAAACTTACATGTTGCATAGTTTTGAATTAAATTATAGATACTGAAAATTAATTCTTGAATTTCTTATTCCCCTTATACACGCTATGATATGTGAATGACATTTATTTTTGAATTCAGGAAAAACGAATAAGAAATCAGAAATCTTAATTTCATTTTAAGCGAAGGAAGAAAAGGAAATAGTAGTGCTACATTGACCACGAACTTCACTGACTGCGTGACAGTATAGTTTTCATAAGAAGGCTTCTGGTGACGGATACAAATTGTCAGAGAACTGAGTTTTCAACCATCGCTCCGCACGAAGTTGACAGTTTTTGGGTACCACCTTTATGTTTCAATCGTGCCCGTCGCCAAGAATTCCTTTGTACTTCTCCCCCGAGTACGTGATTTAGTTGCCCATTAAATTCAAGCATGTGTCCTGCTAATGGACTTCATGCCGCTCAAATGCATCAAAAATTCCACGTCACGTGACAAAAAGTGGTGACCCGAGGTGTATTTTTCAATAATTATCACAGCTTTCATTCTTTTTTATTTATTATTTTTACAATTTTTTTAAGAATAAAGCTAGAAATATAATACTTTTCAATATTTTTGCCGATTCTTTTTGTTTTGCTACCACTTTTTCATACACATAAAAAATATTATTTTTTAAAAAAATCGGAAATTCTTATTTTTAAATGTATTGTTCAAAAAGAAAAGGTTTTAAGGGTTCTAAAAATATGAAGACATTTCTGGATGGATAATTCGGTTGTTGAAATAAAATTGTCGCCAAATGATCATCGAGAACGGAAACTCGGCGAGTTCCAGCCAATTTTTCTTTACCATTAACAAAGGCGATAAGTTTAGCGTCTTTTATTTGGAGTTAAAGAAAACGGTTTACTCATCAAAAATAAATTAAGCTCATGAAATAAGGACGAAGAAAGTCCAAAGAGCGGAAATGTGGATTGCTAAGGTGCTATTTGGGGCTTGGCAAAAAGGCTGGCGAAATTTAATAAATTGCCATTTCGGTGACAACGAAAGGATGCAGTTGAAAAGAATTTAGAGTTCTTTTATTCGAAACACTAGCATTTCTAAAGAAAATGATTTTCTAAATTGTTCATTTATCATTTTGTTCGCTCCTAAAGTGGGGACTTTTTAATTTGTTCTTTTCTTACCATTTAAAAATGAAGTAATATTTTCTTCAGCCATTTTTCTTTGGGATGGGTATAGAAAGTATGCTAATGTTCTAAATACTACTTTTAAAATAAAGACATTTTCAAGTAACTGCATTTGGTGTTCATTGTTAAGAAAATATAATTTGAAATAAAACGATTTTAAGTGTTGCTCTAATTTTAGGTGCTTTTCATTTAAGATCTAATTATATGTAATGATTTTTTGTAGTTATTTTGCGCAGCAAAAATGTTGAGATTTACATACATAAACATTAAAATTATCAGTTAATCAGTAAATATTCTACCAAGTTTATTATACAGGTCTATATTACGTATCTTAAGTAAAAATGATGCTAACACTATGAAAAAGGAAAAATTATAGAAAATGTTTGAAGAAATTTATAAAAGTAGCCAATGAAGGATTAGAAAAAATAAAATATACGATAAGTATAAAGAATTGGATACTGTTAAAACATATTAGAAAAAAACTAATCCAATGTTTTTATCATATATTAGAGTAAAGTGAGAAAGAAATTATGGTAAGAATATAAGATGGAATCTAGAGCTAAATGGAAAAGAAATGTAAAACATTTGGAGTTAACAATTTCAAACAAAGAACAGCCAAAAGAAAGGAAAAACAAAAATTTTGAGAGGAAGTCAAAATTCTGTGATGAGTACTTCCTGATGATGCTACTGTTTCATACTTTCTAAAATAATTTACGGTTAATGATACAATATTTGGCATTTTTGTCGCAGGAACTATTTTAAGTCTAACTGTTTGGAGGTTTTTTAACTTCAAAAATTTCAATTTATGTAATATATCTTATATCTGTATTAATCAGCAGATTATTTTCTTTTCTCTTCCATTATTTGTATTATAAAACAATGAACACACACATATGTGACTATTTTTAATTATTTTTACTAATGCATTTAATTTAAATTTAATTTACAAATTTAAAAATATGATGTAGAAATGTAATCAAAACATACAAGTGTAAATTTTGATTTATTATTAGATGAATAATTCTGAGATATAGAATTCGAAATAAATCTGAAAATTTTCTAAGAATTTTAAGATTGAACAAATAATGTAACTGTCATATTCTTCATTATTTTTCATCATCTTTTTTCAACATCATCTAAAGTCCTGTGGTCAGTCGTTGAGTAGTTATCATGAGTGTAATGATCTGGAGAAAATTTCCTATCCTTTCGGATCAATATTAAAATGGAGAGAGTTGATCCTATCGTGGTGCCATCTATCGGAGGAGTTTAGAGCAAAGACGTATTTTTACCTTCATGGTGCTCTGGTTAAGCGAAAGACTCACCCTACTGACTCAAATTTTCATAGCCTACTGCATAACGTTATGGCACTTGGACAAGCCAAACTTTTTTTTCTCTTTAATAAAGAAGCAATTTTTCATTTCAAATACATATATTTATGACAAGAGACACCTTTACTGAAAGAAATTATCCAAATTCAATTTCGATTATCGCTGAACAATGGTAGACGCGGAAGCTTGCTATCCGTTTTGCATATGTTAGTGCATTGAGTAATGTGCTTTAAATTTATTCGAATTATTCTCATTGTGCCAGTTTAACTTTACCTTTTATTTTAAAAAAATGCTGTTCATCTGGAAAAAATATTGAAACAAACTTGGGATGAATATAATGTGTTCTACGTACTATTTACAATATTAATAGCGAAGATTATAAATAGAAATAATATTAACATTCATTTTTGGAGCGTGTAAGAAACTACGGAAGCAGAAATCTCGAGTAGAGTTCGAATGTTTAGAAGGTTAAGAAAAACCATTTTTGAAATTTTTAAATATTCAATTTTCATTTTAATCGTGATTTAATGAAAAGCAGTATTCTGGAAGTATGAAGCAGATTTTCCAGTTTCCTTTCTCTGAAAACAAACAAAAAATTAAAATTGTTATCTGATTTATAACGAGTAAAGTAGAATTCATACACACAAATGTTCTAAATTGCATGATTTTAATATCTTTATTTACCATTTATTTTTACCTCTTAAAGTGCCTTTTATAAGAGAATTAAAATTATAAATTTAATTATTTATTTAAGGACGTTTTAGTTTAACTTGAAATTCATAATATTTCATGCTATAAGCTAACTATTTATTTTATATTACGTTTAAGAACAATTTCTGAAAGATTAATTATTAACAATGTCGTTTTATGATATATTCAACAATAGCTATTTTAAATACATATTTTTTAAAATAACGATGAATTATTATTTATGTTGCATGATTCTTAACAATATATTTTTACAAGTCATAACTGCATAAAATATTTTTTATCAATACGAAAAATGCTTAAACTAGTTAAATAATATTTATCTTAATTATATACTCTATATTGAACACTAAACAATGCTAATCTAAAAAATTATTTTTAAAAACAACATTGAACATTTTGAGTATTTCTTATACTTAATTTCGATTGATTTGTTTATTTTATAGTTACCAAACGAAGGTAAAAAAACTGCTTCTTGCGCACTTATTTGACGAAAATATTTTATAAGACACAATTGAAATAAATGACATTCGAGAAACTGCAATTATACTACAAAGGGGTAGGATAAGCAATTTACTACCTGTCGGAAACACACACACATACGTTGATTATCCATCATTCATTAATTATCCGCAGAGATTTATCATGAAATGTAATTATTAATTGGTTAATTGTCTGGTTCCGCTATGCAAAAGGTTATTAATTAAATTTACATTTCGGCTTTTTGACAACTACGCAGTTAAGGGGAAATACCAAATATTGTGAATCGCAAATAAATTAAGACTATTTATTTGCGATTTAACGCTATTTATTTGCGATTATTGTGTAACAACTTTATTTAGTGCACATACTACCAAGTGGATAAAATTAGTTTTTAGTCTGACTGTTTTAGAGTTATGAATTTTAAACACAGTAATGATGTAGTTTCAAATATAAGTTATAATACAAGTGAGCTGAATCCCAAAAATAAATAATTAAATAAAAGCTTTTCAACTAATGGAATTTTTCCCCATTTTTGATACTATCATTAACTTTTGTTGGAGAAATTTGTACATTTTTAAAAGTACATGTAAAAATTGTTTCAAGTGAGCTATTTAATTTCAATCGAAATAAGTGGAGTGTTTCGCAGGATTATTCCATTAATAAAAGCTTTTTCACAAAAGACATGGCCAAAGTCGAGGATTTTCTGATTCTGAAGCCTAAAATGTAATATTTAATTTAAGTTATTTGTTAAGTATAGTTCAATATGAACTTTATGTGCTCTTCCTGCTTATTATAATTCTTCCATTTTATTACATTTATTGTCGATCTTTATTTTTAATCCACTTAGAGCATTTTTCTTCTTTAAGTATTTTATCCTCCATTTAATATAAATATTTTTAATATCCATAACACTGGATACTTAAATGGGGCTAAGTACGTCAGATTTAAAGTCATAAGTTTCTTTTATATGTATGAGACTATAAATATTGCAAGTTATTCCTGATCTCATGGATCGTAAATGCTTAGGGATAGAACTGTGCTATTCGGAGTTTGTCGAGGGGGAGAAAGTACTACGGTATTTTCTAAGTTTCCTCCCTTGTGAAAAGGTATTTAAAATACCATCCGGAGGCCAATGATAGATCATTGTTCAAATAATTTGTAATATCTCTCAACCTGTAGGTAATTGGTTATGCGATGATTATTCCTGATGTCAAATCACTGAAATAACTAATAAGAATATTACTTATAGATGCTTTATTGCTTTTGAACCTACACTATTCCGAAAGTCATGTATGCAAAAAATAAAAATCCAGCTTCTGATTCTTAACAATAGTCAACTTGCCCGTTTGTTAAGAATCACTATGATTGAATTTGCAACTTGCATTTCCTGAGTACGTTGTCTATTATTCAAACAAGACAAGCCTGGCTCTAATTAAAGAATTCTTATAGAATTACATAAATTAAGGTAAATAGAATTAACAAATTACTTAAAAATCATTTACATAAAATTTGTTGTGATTCAGCAATTTATACATTTTTATTTCAACAGAGTATAGCGACCCAAGAGCTCAAAAGATATGACAAAAAAATTAACATAAAATTATTGTAATTTTTTAAAATATAAATCAATATCATGTCTCTGCTTTGAGTCACTTAAGACAGTATAAGAATCAGTATCACTTAAAACATAAGAAAAATCAATGATGAAGTTCAATATTTATCAATATGAATACCCTTCAGATTATATAGATACGGATTTTGTTAATTACATAAAAATAACAAAGAGATATAATTACGTAACAAATTATTATATAAAAATAATATAAGTTTAACATCGCACAATTCATAGTATTTAAACTTTGCTTTTGACTATTAATAAATCATTGAAAGTAATGAATAAACCCTTTTATTCTTCTTCTTAGAATAAGTAGAAACCGTGGGTGAACATATTGTTCAGAAATGTTCTGCAATTGATTTATTAGATATGCTTAAACATGAGACTAAAAATCAGAGTGTTTTTTCTTTACATTCCATATAATAAGTTATAACCTAAATTCTTACGAAATAACATATTTCAAAACTCTTCTGTTGCTAAGCAATGAATGAAAATATATTCGAAAACAAAGCATTTTTTAAATCATATCCAAAAACATATATTAGTATCATATAATAATCATAATAAAGAATATATGGAACATAAAAATTTATTTGTATCACTAAAAAGAATTTTAGAATGTTTTTCGGCATATTTGAAAAACATTTTAAAACTCATAAAAACAATTTATTACTCAGAAAGCATATACAACTAATTTACGAAAATTTCAGAATGCAAATTAATAAATTTGGTTTGTTGAAATATAGATTTGAGGAAAAATATGTATAGAATAACTTTTATAAATAACAGCAATTTTTAAACAATTAATTCGTAAAATGGTATTTTTATTTACAATATATATATATATATATATATATATATATATATATATATTTACATAATTTTAAACTGTTATTTGAAATATTTATAAGTATTTTATTGCTTTTTTAGAATACTAAATCCATTAATTTTTCTTTGCTATTGTATATATTTTTTTGATTCCATCTCAATATTTCTAAATTTGTTTTCTGTTAAAATTATTATTTTTAAAATATTAAATTTTTATAAAATAACAGAAAAATACGGATAATTTAAGACTTGTATGTTTACCTTAAATAAAATTTATCTTTAATTCCTCTGTATTTTATTACATGTGTTTGAATATATATTATAATTGCAGCTGAAACTTACATAAATAAAGGGATTAAAATATTAAAAAAAAAAGTTTTACTTTTAGAAATTAAAGTATCACCCCTTTAAAATAGTTTACGTAAATATTTATTACTAATGTATCAAACCAATTTATTAAAAGAAAATTACTTCCTAATTTGTACTCAAAATCTTTACTTAAATCACTTAATAAGAAAAATCATCTAGTATAAGACCAGTTGGATTAAACAATGAACAATTAGGGATATTAAGGAGGGAAATATTTTCCCCTTTCTTAATATCTTAAATTAACTACAGAGGTTTTACCTTTTAAATTATCTCATTTCTGAGAATACTTAGATGATTGAAAAGATTTAGAGTCAATCCAGATTCAAAGCTTCATTCTCCGCATTCTTGATGAGTCTCAAACCAATAAAAAAATCCCCAACCCTCTCTCAGCCCAAATGAGTTTGAATAAATTTCATTGTTTCAACTTTCTTAATGTCTTAAAACCCTGAGCTCGAAAGAAACCAAGCAGGGATATTGATGAGAAAGAAAAGGGGGAAAAATAAAAAAGGGTAACCAGAAATCTTGACGAAAGTACTAAAATAAAACTTCTTTCTCGAATATAAATAAGCATCGAGAGTTTAAGGGGGGAACTAAATTCCCCCGCTGTGGAAAATTTACTTAAGTATCGCTTTGGTGTTGGGACCTATACCTTCTTTGAGAGTTCCATAAATTTTAATGATGCTCTACCAACCGTAGAAGATTTTTCCTTCGTTTCGAAAAGGCCTCATCCCCTCCCGAAAAATCAGTCATTGCCTCATGACACTCCTAAATGGTTTATATATTTATTTATTCAAATGCAGGATTATTTCTCCACCGTTTCCCGAATAGGGAGGAGCTGTTTTTTTTCCTGCACCATTTTCTTTTTCGAACAGTTCGAATTCCGTTGGAACGGGACTGATGGGAAGGGAATATTTAAATACATTAGGATCGTTTGGGAGTCGAAGTGAAGACAGGCACACGACACTTCAGAAATCGTGAGGGACAGGCCTTCGTTAAAATCCTGTTTGCATAGCCCGGAAAATTCCGGGAGAGGAAGGAAACCCGGGAGGGAAAAGAATGGTATGTAAAAAAGGGTTAAGAGTGGAGCAGTCTTAGAGGGGTGTGTGAGGGATTTTTTTTTTGATTTTACTAACCCTGATGAGTAATGGAAGGATGTTCGCTCAATCACTTTTTCGCATTTGTGCCAATGTTAGGAATTTTAAAAAGGCAGACGACGGCGAACACAATCTTCACGAATACAAACAAACATAATTAGAGCTTAAATAGATTACTAAAGATTAAGTTATTTATTTTTGTAAACAGTGTTAACTCAAATTAGTTAGTTATTTTTTCATGAAAAAAGAAAACTTATAATTTATTGTAAAATAATCAAGGCAATTATTTTGAATATAATGTAGATGAATGAGTCCTTTCAAAATTTTCAATAATCATATTTTATTATTCCAATTTACTTTAAATAGTAATATCTTATATCTACTTACTTCTAAGATAATGTTAATTAATAAGACCTGATAATTATAAATATGAGCTTTGTTATTTTATTAATTTATTTCATTTTCAGTGATTGCTTTGTAGATTTATACTTATACCCTTATAAATAATATATTTCAATAAATTAATCAAATACATTAATTTAAACTCACATTTAATTATCGTTGAGTAGGCATATTTATTAATTGCTTTAAAAATGCCATTTATTACTTAGTTTCTACGTTGAAGATTTTTTTAAATTAATTCATTGCAGAAAGACAATATTAATACTTTCTTTCAAAATTACTTTGATATTTGGATGTGATTATTTAATTAAGAATTATTTTGTATACCTAAGGAATTTACTGTCTTACTATAATAATCTTATGATATAAAAACATTTTGTTCATCACCTGCGTTAACTCAATCTTAGAAATGTCAGAAATATGAGGAAGTAAAAAACTTCATTTGTATTTATTTGAAATAATTTGCGACTTTAATTTACTTCGTTATTTCTTAATACCGGTAAAAAAACATGTTTTTGATCAGTAGACATAATAGACAACTCCATACGTAAATTATGCCATATCTTATATTGTACTGACATTATATTAGTTTGATTATTCGCATTTATAGTAATTAACTTGTGATTATTGTGAAAACTTTGGAATTTTGGAGGAATGCCAAATGAAATCTATAATGGTATTATAAAGAAAGTACTATCAACCTGAAAAACTGATTCACAAAAATGTGATGTGATTGTAATTTATACAAAATGGGATAAAACCCTATATTATTTTTATAGAAACTATGTTGTACTGTTATATTGATAGGAATTTAATTGATGAATTCTTCTTTATTGTGTAAAAAGATTTTTAAAATACAATATATTTCTATGTTGTTGTCGTGTGACAAGTACAAAGAGAGAGAGAGAGAGAAAAAAGGCAAGTCATATGGGACCAAAGGCACGGAGCACTGCCCTGGTCACATCTTCAGCTTTTTCCATATAAAGGGTGCCATGGCAGCAGTTGGGGTCGATGCTGAAGAGGGTCCAGGCAACAGAGAAGCAGTTGAAGAGATGCCTCGGATCCAGTGGAGCTCCTGTGCACTGCCTACATTCTGCGTATGCTCTAGATCCGTAAGGCATGATTTTCATACCCCACATGTGCCCAGTTCACATTCCGCTGATGGTAGGGGTGATACCAGGGTTAAGCTCCGGTAGGCACCTTTTTTTCCGTAGTCCTCCGTAGAGCTGGTGCCTTGCGATGGCGTTTGCACTTGTCATAAAGGGATATGCCATTGCCTTGAAAGGTTATATATTATAAACTAAATGTATGTTACAACTTAGATTTTTAGTTACTCAATTTAGATAATTTAAGCAACTAAGATAGTCCGAAGGAAAAAGAGCCAATGTTATGTCTAGAAGATAACTGGTTCAATACTCTGCTAACTTTAAACCTTAATCCTGATAAAATCAATACACATTAATCTGCAAGAGTATAATGATTCTCTGAAAGTATGATGTGAATGGACGGTAAAGAAGAAGCCACCTCAGGTGTCTGCTTCATCAATAGTTTGTGATTCAAAATGACAAGAATAATATGGTGTTCTTATGGCCTGTGGTAGAAAAAATAAGTGGCAAAAAAAGATTTAAATAACTAGTTAAAATTAAATAGAAACTATACATTATATTGATGCCAACGGAGTTTCAAAATCTTCTAATTCTGAAAACATAATTTACTTAAAAAACTTTTTATATTCAATTTAATTTTATTAGGAGTATTATTTTAAAAAATTTCCTTGGTTTATTTTACCTTGAAAACTATTCAAATGAATCCTTTAAGTGATATATTTCATTCAATTTTTAGATATCGTATTTTCCATTAGTAACGGCAACAATTTAACCTAATATGTCCCACTCGAAATCGCAGCGTTTCTAAAGATCATTTACTAAAGGCACGCACATTCTCGGTTGCGGAAGAGGGTGGTTCATTTCCAGAATCCAAACGATTTTATAGCTTTCGAACTCTTTCGGGGCAAGGGGATGGTAATAATATCGGAAGAAAAGGGGGTAATCACTTAATCTGAAAGCGTCCGCTGGCCCAAAGGTGGAGTAACAAATTGCCACCACTCTCTGGCACTTCATTTCCTCTGAAGCCTGGAACTTGGCGTAATTGGCGGAAATCGTCGCGTTCTCACTTGCGCCAGGAAAACCCAAGAGTAGCTATTGATGCACGCCATTTTGCTGCCACATAGCTTTCACTTAAAGAGAAGCGTAATTTGAGGATTATTTGTGGCTCCATGTTTAGTAACGTTAAGTTTATTTTTCCGCCTAAGATTGAAACTGAATTTTCTTTTGTTTAACTTATCTGACACATTTTAAATGTATACTAAAAATAGCAAATATAGATTTTTGAATGCTTTTGCTGTTTAAACTTATAATTAAGCTTTACGAAAGTTGGATATTTAGAAATGACATTTAATAAAAGTATTGCATACATAAATATTTTAAAAAAATTTTGTTTGATTTTTTTTTTTTAGATTAAGAATGGGAATTAAAAGAAACGGGGTCGATTGGTAGGTAACCAAAATATTTTGGCCCTATCGCCGATTCTAATTTGTGTAATATGCATAATGCATATCTAAAAATTACTTGTTTGACGCGGATCGTCATTGAAGATGATTGTATGACAAATAAAATATGAAAGTTGTTGGTCATCCAGAAAAGTCTGCCAACCCATGCTTTGGCGAAGTTATTTATTGCTTTTATAAATCAAACAAAATCAGTAATCAAACTTTTGCTCAGGTTACATTATCTAAATGATGTTTCATATAGTCTGTATATTATGAGCCTGTCATGGCAAGTAGCTTGAATCAAAACCAACTGGAATAAGAGACCATAACAATGTATAAATAATTCTCATTATCTGAGACAAATGAGTATGGAAATTTATATACAAATTATGTACAGTTTGATCAGTACAGTATAATAACTACCGACCGCCCTATCTAGTGGTCAGAGTGGCTGACTGTGGATGAGTGGTGAACCTCCCGGTCCTGGGTTCGAATCCCGGTTCGGGCATGCATGTACATTCTCTCTCTATCTATCCTGTCTTTGTCCTTTCTGTGTATGAATGAGGTGTCAATGGTTGCCTATCCTATAAACGGGTCCCTATGGCATGTGTGTACTGAAGCAATCGGACTCCACACCAAATATGGTTCAGTATGAAAAAGTGGAGCAGCGCACCCCATATTGTCAGCCTAGCTGGCACAAGACAAAAAAAAAAAGCATTATAAATGCTGTCTTGAAAAATTCTTATTTTAAAATAGATTAATTTCATGATGAAATGTAAAGTAGCAAATAAATCAAAACGAAAAAAATTCGCTGCAAAATATAAAATCAATATTAATCTATTTGCTAATCAGGTTATAGAACTTGAAACTTCATAAAAATATATGGTTCAACGTTTTCTTATTATCCTTTTGATTATTTACATTTTGGTTAATGTTTACTGCTATATTTAAGATTAATTTGTTGCTTTTTATTATTCTCATTTTCAATTCAGTTACTTGTTCTTTTCTATACAGATTACGATGATTTCACATTTTTGCCAAATTTAGAACTAGTATGAAGAACTCTATTTAATTTTATATAAAGTAAGATTTTTCCTTATATTTCTAAATGTTAAAATAATCATTAAAAGTTATTAGGATATGTAAGATGGATATATCATCCCTAAAGACTTATGCAAATTATCCTGTTATGCAAATTATCCTGTTTCACACCATGCACCCTCCGATCATTATACAAATAAGTTCTTTTATATGCTACAAGTATTGTGGGCAAAAATATAATCATAACAGTGTCGTTTTCTAAATACCACTCTTATTAGATAGGAGAGTTCACACATGTGACCTATGTGAGAAAACTTAATTGTATTCGTTCAATACAAGAATCTTTCATCAGAAGAAACAAATAAAGACATCGCCGATTTAAATTGCTGGCGAAAAACTTTAAATCACACAGAAATATTTCAAGGGAATTGTATAGTACATAGCATCTGAGAAAAAACCTACTTAATGCCTTAATGAAAGCAGAAAAGCTTTTTTTACTGTACTGTGATACATTTCACACAGTGAGTACTGTGTGATACATTTCACACAGTGAGTACTGTGTGATACATTTCACACAGTGAGTACTGTGATACATTTCACACAGTGAGTACTGTGATACATTTCACACATCGCAATTATTTCTTAATTGCTTTTAATGAAGGATTGTTTTACTAATTAAATTTGGAACACATGAAAATACATTTACAACACGCTTTATATAAAGAATCTTTAAATGAGATTGTAATGAACAAAGAAAAGAAGTTACTAAAAGACGGAAATAAATCTAATTGAATTTAAGAAAATCGGAAATTAGTTTTTATTTTTGCACTTGGATATAAAAGTTACTCTTATACATATTTGTATCTCAGAACAGTATTTATTATCTTTAAATTACCAAAATATTGGTTGTTATTGGTTCCGATTGCAGTGTAAATATAGCCGAAATGTGAAGGAGGCAGAATTCAAATGAATTATTTGTCGGTTCGATTCCTTGAGTGAGAGTTGCTTACCGTAAAGTTAAAAGATAGCTTTGTTTTTTTAAAAAAAGTTTTGATTACTATGATTAAAATTTGTCATAATTATATTTATCATGATAAAAAAGATGAATTTAAATTAACTATGAAAAAAAAATACTCATTGCAATAAAAAAAGAAAAATTTTATTTGATTAATCGTGTTAGTTTTCGATCAAAAAATATTTGCTTTAAATTTAACATTACATTCTGAATTATAGAGTTTTTAGTATGCGCATACACAAAAGAAAACAAACGAACAAGTAACTGATAATTTTATGCAATTTCAACATACCAAATTATCGAATAATTCTAAGAAAAGGAAGTTAAATAACAATGAAACTCCCGTTAAAATTACAAATATTAAAAAAATAATTTTTTTTGATATATATTTTAATATGAAATTGAGTTTTATTCATTAAGTGGGAGATTTAAATAATTATTTTAATGATTTGATATAATAAATATTTGGTTTAATTCCGAAAGAAAAAATGCTGATTATTATAAAAACTCTTTATAATTTTTTATTCTTATTTAATATTGCAATATAATTTAGCATTCCTAATATAATAAAAAAATTAAGCCCCCAAATTGAAAGATTTTTGACATCTTAAACGCATAAACTTTCCCAATATATTTGAGGATTTGAAGTGAAATTGTAAAAATTACTTTCTAAAATTAAGTTGATTTGGTAAGTATTACTTTGACACGTATACATAACATTGCAGCTTTGGGTACTTTTCTTCACTTTAAGCACCCAAAAATGACTATCTTCCCTACCGCTGTCTACAGGGCCTAATGCATAAGGCACCTGATTTCGAATCAGAAGGTTGCGGCTTCGAGTCTTGTAAAGGACGTTACCGAATTTGTAATGAATTCTTCTCTTATTAGACAAGGGCCATAGGATATATGACCCATAACATCTTTTAATCACATTACTTTAGTAAAAGAGTCTTGGATCAAACCCCTAAAATTGCCTGTGAAAAAAATGTCAATCGTATCTGATTCATACAGGAACCATATAAATTTCGGGTATAATATTTCAAAAGAGAAGCTAACATTACCAAACCAGATTTTACAAGGATTCTCGTAAAAATTTTTAATTTGAAAGAACTGAACTTTTTTATTGGGAGCATAAAATTTTTATTTTCATAATATGATAAACATTAAACTGATAAATATTCTAATCGCGTAATACTTAGAATCAAATTAATAAGTTTGTGAATAAATTCATAATAATAGGAAAAAAATTTTTACTTTTGTAATCGCTTATAAAAGTTACATTTTTATTTATTAAAAAAATGCTAATTTATGAACAATTTCTGAGGGTCTTCTATGCACTGTTTCGAATCATTTTTTGTTTATCGTTTTAGGTCTCTACGGCGTTTTAGGTCCCAACGGCGTAAAACGTGTAATCCACAAGCTTCCGTTTTCAAGTTCCGATACCAGGGATGGGAGATCTTGAATAATTAATTGTCTCATAAGTTTTGGATTTGTTTTCAAAATATTTCCTGATTAGTATTTTGAATATATTCATAAATTGCCTTAAAACATCTAATTTACTTCTAAAAGGAAATTCTCGGGTATTTAAAACATGGTAAACTTCCGTTTGTTTACTTTTCATTTTTGATTTAATATTATCAATTTCAGTGAACGTTCAGATATAAAAAAATAAACTATATAGTCGAAATCAAAAGATTTTCGGTAATTTTAATGTACAAAATTTACAATTATACTTTAGGATTTGAAGTAAAATAACAATTGAACTATTTATAAAATTATACATTTTAAAAACAAACTAAAAAATTTTATTTTGTATATATTCGTTACAATGTTACTTTTACATTCACTTTTAATATTGGCGAGGGGATACATTTTTTAATTTAGTAGTCTAATAAAGACTGTACTCGTGGCCCCGTCCCGCATATCCTGATGGCTAAAGATCCTGACTTCGAAAAAGAAAATTGAAGGTTCGAGTCATGTGAAGGACGCTGTGCCGTGTTCTTTTCTTGCAAAAAATTCGACACCTGTTTGAATGGAAAAATGGCAAATATCATCCGTGGTGTGTAACTGTTATTCATGTTTTTTTTTAATCAAACAGATGAATTGGCTGCGGAATTAATTTGAATCAATCGCATTAAATGCATTCGTAAAAATTTCGGAAAAATAAATTGATGGACAAGCGGATATTACTTTAAAAACATTTTTTAAGTTATTTCCATCAAAAATTAAATGTTAAACAAAATCTGCAATTTGTTAAGATAACCATTTTTAAAAAATATTATTTACTTCTACTTTAAAAAATGGGATATATATTAAACCTCGCAATATATCTTCGTAAAATCTTGAACTAAGTTAAAATTTTAGTTTCTAAAGTATTAATTTTTTAAACTTTAATTAAAAAATTTTAAATTGATTTTAATCTACTATAGCAAACAAATTCTAAGTATGAGGATTACTATAGAATAGATACGTACATACATTTATAATTGATTAACATATATTTTTAATATTTTATTCACTTATTAAAAATGTATGTTCCTGTTTTTAGCTTTATAAAATATATTTGAATAATCTTCGATATTCCGATGTATATGTTTATTCTTTTTCCACAGTTAATGTTCATCTTTGTGGATTAATGCTAACAACAATGAATTGCAAATATTCGTGAATGATTCGAATTGCAATATTAATGGTCAAAATAAAGTAATCAACGAGAAATCATTTTCGATTTGATTTCAAAATTTTCTTGACAAGTAACTTTAAAACAATCCTAGATTAAAATATTGTGATAGATTTTTTTTGAAATAAATAATATTTAATTTGTTTATCAACCAATAATTTTGAGGTTTATATATTTTTGGCTTCTTTGAACATTAAAAATTTCGGTTTTAATATTTTTTTCTTTACTGTCATTATAATTAGTGATACTATATAGAGAAAGATAATTACCATGCAGAAATGTGACTGATTTTTGACTTCATAAGCGTAAAAAATTTTATTATATTTTTGAGTATTCGAAAAGAAGTATTACTATTATTAAAAATAATTCTTATAGCAGTTGAAAAATATTAATATTTATTTGATATATTTTTATGTTAAAATATATTTGTTGATGATATGACAGCTTCAGAAGCTTTGAAACTTAAACGTTTATAATACACTTTGATATTTTTCGATGTCCGCGTGTCCAAATGGATAAGGAATCAGGAGATTGAAAGTTCGAGACTTGTCACGGACGATGCATCATGTTTTTATGTATGCAATAATTTCTGCTTATATTTGTAAGGATAAATGACAAATCTCATTTGTTTTGTCTGACTATGAATATTATTCAAGTTGTTTCGAGTAAAACATCTGAAATGCCAAAAGTATTGAATTTTAAAAATCGCAATTGTAAATGAATAGGGAAATCATAGAAATTTGAAGAATAAAATTTGATGGACAAGCTGACATTATTACAAAAATTTTTTTCAAAATAGTTCTTGCAAAAATCAAATTTTAAACAGAACCTATAATTTGTAAAAAAGACCATTTTTAAAAAATTATTTATTTTTAATTTATAAAATGCCATACATATTGAACCTCGGAATATCAGTGCATAAAATTTTGAACTAAAATAAAATTTTAGTTTCTAAAGTAAAAACTTTTGAATCTTTAATTACAATGTTTTGAATTGATTTTAATCTGCTATAACAATCAAATTCGAAATATGCAGAATTAGGATATAATAGATATCCACATAAGTTTTTAAATGATTAACATAAATGTTTAATTATTCATTCGCGTATTAACGATGTATATTCTTGTTTTTACTTTATAAAATATTTATTAGTGTCTTTGATATACTAATGTATCTGTTGATTCTGTTTCCCCAGATTAATCTTTGTGAATTAATTTTTACAAGAATGAATTGCGAATAACCTTAATAGAGTTCGATTCCGAATAGAGACCTAATATAAAGTAATCAAAGAAAATAACTTTTCGATTTGAATTGAAAATTTTCTTGATTAGTAAATTCATAACAATCCTAAATAACATATTATGATATTTTTCCATCAAACATTTAATAATAAACTTTGATATGGACCAGCAGTTTATTGTTTTGTAATCATTTGTGTTCTTTGAACGTTGTAATTTTCCGTTTTAATGTTTCTTTTTTACTGTCATTTTAATTATTGATTCACAATATATGAAGAAAATTAAAATGGTGAAATGACTGCTATTTGACATCTTAAACGTAAAAGATATCATTATATTTTTGAGCATTCGAATTATTAATATTATTAACAATTTCTTATGTGCATTTGTAAAGTATTAATATTAATTTGATAAACTATTATGTTACTTTACATTCGTTTATCATATGGCTGCTTCAGAAGCTTTGAAACTTGATGGTTTGTTATAGCCTTTGACCTGTATTGCTGTCCGCGTGGCCTAACGGATAAGGCGTCTGACTTCGAATCAGAAGATTGCAGGTTCGAGTCCTGTCGCGGACGATGTATTATGATTTCATGTTTGTGAAAAATTTTGCTCCTGTTTGAAAGGACAAATGACATCTCATATCTTGTATCTGACTATGCTTATTATTCAAATTGTTTCGATTCAAACTGCTGAATTGCTCGCTGGATTGAATTTTATAAGTCTACATAAAAGACTACAATTCGTATACAGTTGCAGAATACAATTTCATGGACTATTATTATTATAAAAAATTTTTAAATGATTGTTGAAAAATTGAATCTTAAACAGCTGAAATTTGTGAAGATAAAGAATTTAAAAAATATTATTTATTTTGTTTTATAAAATAATTTTGATAGTAAAACTCGCAATATAACGGCGTAAAATCTTGAACTAAAATGAAATTTTAGTTTTTAAACTTGAAACTTTTTATGATTTAATAGAATTTTCAAAATTGATAAGAATATATTATAGCAAACAATTTCAAAATATGCAGAATTAGGATATAATGCATAGTTATATAAATTTATATTTGTTTAACATATATTTTTAATATTTTATTCACTTATTAAAAATGTATGTTCCTGTTTTTAGCTTATAAAATATATTAGAATATCTTCGATATTCCGATGTATATGTTTATTCTTTTTTCCACAGTTAATGTTTTTGTATTAATGCTAACAGCAGTGAATTGCAAATATTCGTGAATGAGTTCGAATGCAATATTAATGGTCAAAATAAAATAATCAATAAGAAATCCAATTCGAATTGATTTTAGAATTTTCTTGACTAGCAAATTTAAAACAAACTTAGATTAAAATATTATAATATTAAATTTTTCTATCAACGAAACATTTTAAGGTTAATAAACATTTCTGTTCATTGAACATTGCAAATTTCTTATTTTTAATATATTGCTTTTCATTACTCTCATTTTAATCATGATTCTATAAGGAAAGAAAATTACCATGCCTTAATAACTGATTTTTAACGTCATAAACGTAAAAGGTTTCATTATATATTTTGAGGATTCAAAGAAAAGCATTAAAATTATTAACAAATTCTTATGCATTTGAAAAATACTAATATTTATTTGATATACTTTTATTTTACTTTACATCCGTATATCATATGGCTGCTTCAGAAGCTATGAGTCTTGATCATTTGTTATAGCGTTTGACTTTGGTTGTCCGCGTGGCCTAACGGATAAGGCGTCTGACTTCGAATCAGAAGATTGCAGGTTCGAGTCCTGTCGCGGACGATGTGTCATGACTTCATGTTTGCGAAAAATTTTGCTCCTATTTGAAAGAACAAATGACATCTCATCTGTTAGGTCTTACTATGAATATTATTGAAGTTGTTTCGGGTTAAACAGCTGAATTGCTCGCAGGATTGAATTCATAAAGGAATGGAGTATTCCTATAAATTTGTGAATAATATTTCATGGTCAAGCTGTTTTTTTTTATAAAAAAGTTTTAAAACAATTCATGCAAAAATTTAATTTTAAAAAACAGCGGAAATTTGTTAAGATAACCATTTTTAAAAAAAATTATTTATTTTTAATTTATAAAATGCAATACATATTGAACCTCGGAATATCAGTGCGTAAAATCTTGAAATAAATGAAATTTTATTTTCTAAAGTAGAAACATTTGAACCTTTAATTCAAATAGTTTAAATTGGTTTTAATCTATTATATCAAGCAAATTCGAAATATACAGAATTAGGATACAATAAACATATACTTAAATTTATAGAGGATTAACATGAAAGTTTAATTATTTATTCACATATTAAAAATAAATATTCTTGTTTTAAATTTATAAAATATTTATCAGTGACTTTGATATACCCATGTATCTGTTGATTCTGTTTCCCCGGATTAATCTTTGTGAATAAATTTTTACAGGAATGCATTGAAAAATAACTTTAATGGAGTTCGATTCCAAAAAGAGAGCAAATATAAAGTAATCAACGAGTATTACTTTCCGATTTGAATTGAAAATTTTCTTGATTAGTAAATTTATAACAATCCTAAATAACATATTATGATATTTTTCCATCAAACATTTAATAATAAACTTTGATATGGACCAGCAGTTTATTGTTTTGTAATCATTTGTGTTCTTTGAACGTTGTAATTTTCCGTTTTAATGTTTCTTTTTTACTGTCATTTTAATTATTGATTCAATATAGAAAGAAAATTAAAATGCCGAAATGACTGATATTTGACATCATAAATGTAAAAGATATCATTATATTTTTGAGCATTTGAATTATTAATATTATTAACAATTTCTTATGTGCATTTGTAAAGTATAAATATTAATTTGATAAACTATTATGTTACTTTTCATTCGTATATCATATGGCTGCTTTAGAAGCTTTGAAACTTGATGGTTTGTTATAGCCTTTGACCTGCATTGCTGTCCGCATGGCCTAACGGATAAGGCGTCTGACTTCGAATCAGAAGAATGCAGGTTCGAGTCCTGTCGCGGACGATGTATTATGATTTCATGTTTGTGAAAAATTTTGCTCCTGTTTGAAAGGACAAATGACATCTCATCTCTTGTGTCTGACTATGCTTATTATTCAAATTGTTTCGGGTCAAGCTGCTGAATTGCTCGCTGGATTGAATTTTATAAGTCTACATAAAAGACTACTATTCGTATACAGTTGCAGAATACAATTTCATGGACAAACTATTATAATTATTAAAAAATTTTTAAATGATAGTTGAAAAATTGAATCTTAAACAGCTGAAATTTGTAAATTTAAAGAAATTAAAAAATATTATTTATTTTGTTTTATAAAATAATTTTGATAGTAAAACTCGCAATATAACGGCGTAAAATCTTGAACTAAAATGAAATTTTAGTTCTTAAACTAGAAACATTTTATGACTTAATTAAATATTTAAAATTGATATGAATATATTATAGTAAACAGTTTCTAAATATGCAGAATTATGATATAATGCATAGTTATATAAATTTATATTTGTTTAACATATATTTTTAATATTTTATTCACTTATTAAAAATGTATGTTCCTGTTTTTAGCTTATAAAATATATTTGAATATCTTCGATATTCCGATGTATATGTTTATTCTTTTTTCCACAGTTAATGTTTTTGTATTAATGCTAACAACAATGAATTGCAAATATTCGTGAATGAGTTCGAGTGCAATATTAATAGTCAATATAAAATAATCAATGGGAAATCCATTTCGATTTGATTTTAAAATTTTCTTGATTAGCAAATTTAAAAAATTCTTAGATTAAAATATTATAATATTAAATTTTTCTATCAACGAAACATTTTAAGTTTAATAAACATTTCTGTTCTTTGAACATTCTAATTTCTTTTTTTTAATATATTGCTTTTCATTACTCTCCTTTTAATCATGATTCTATAAGGAAAGAAAATTACCATGCCTTAATAACTGATTTTTAACGTCATAAACGTAAAAGGTTTCATTATATATTTTGAGGATTCAAAGAAAAGCATTAAAATTATTAACAAATTCTTATGCATTTGAAAAATACTAATATTTATTTGATATACTTTTATTTTACTTTACATTCGTATATCATATGGCTGCTTCAGAAGCTTTGAGTCTTGATCATTTGTTATAGCGTTTGACTTTTGTTGTACGCGTGGCGTAACGGATAAGGCTTCTAAATTCGAATCAAAATATTGCAGGTTCGAGTCCTGTCGCGGACGATGTGTCATGATCAGTTTGCTTAAAATTTTGCTCCTATTTGAAAGAACACATGACATCTCATCTGTTAGGTCTGACTATGAATATTATTGAAGTTGTTTCGGGTTAAACAGCTGAATTGCTCGCAGGATTGAATTCATAAAGGAATGGAGTATTCCTATAAATTTGTGAATAATATTTCATGGTCAAGCTGTTTTTTTTTATAAAAAAGTTTTAAAACAATTCATGCAAAAATTTAATTTTAAAAAACAGCGGAAATTTGTTAAGGTAACCATTTTTAAAAAATATTATTTATTTTTAATTTATAAAATGCAATACATATTGAACCTCGTAATATCAGTGCCTAATATCTTGAAATAAATGAAATTTCAGTTTCTAAAGTAGAAATATTTTAGCCTTTAATTCAAATAGTTTAAATTGGTTTTAATCTATTATATAGCAAATTCGAAATATACAGAATTAGGATAAAATAAACATATACTTAAATTTATAAAGTTTTAACATGAAAGTTTAATTATTCATTCGCGTATTAAAAATAAATATTCTTGTTTTAAACTTATAAAATATTTATCAGTGACTTTGATATACCAATGTATCTGTTGATTCTGTTTCCCCGGATTAATCTTTGTGAATTAATTTTTACAGGAATGAATTGAAAAATATTTTTCATGGAGTTCGATTCCAAATAGACGGTTGATATAAAGTAATCAACGAGTATTACTCTTCGATTTTAATTGAAAATTTTCTTGATTAGTAAGTTTATAACAATCCTAAATAACATATTATGATATTTTTCCATCAAACATTTAATAATAAACTTTGATATCGACTTGCAGTTTATTGTTTTGTAATCATTTGTGTTCTTAAAACGTTGTAATTTTCCGTTTTAATGTTTCTTTTTACTGTCATTTTAATTATTGATTCACAATATAGAAAGAAAATTAAAATGCTGAAATGACTGATATTTGACATCATAAACGTAAAAGATATCATTATATTTTTGAGCATTCGAATTATTAATATTATTAACAATTTCTTATGTGCATTTGTAAAGTATTAATATTAATTTAGTAAACTATTATGTTATTTTACATTCGTTTATCATGTGGCTGCTTCAGAAGCTTTTAAACTTGATTGTTTGTTATAGCGATTGACCTGCATTGCTGTCCGCGTGGCCTAACGGATAAGGCGTCTGACTTCGAATCAGAAGATTGCAGGTTCGAGTCCTGTCGCGGACGATGTATTATGATTTCATGTTTGAGAAAAATTTTGCTCCTGTTTGAAAGGACAAATGACATCTCATCTCTTGTGTCTGACTATGCTTATTATTCAAATTGTTTCGGGTCAAATTGCTCGCTGGATTGGATTTTATAAGTCTACATAAAAGACTACAATTCGTATACAGTTGCCGAATACAATTTCATGGACAAACTATTATTATTATAAAAAACATTTTAAATGATTGTTGAAAAATTGAATCTTAAACAGCTGAAATTTGTGAAGATAAAAAATTTAAAAAATATTATTTATTTTGTTTTATAAAATAATTTTGATAGTAAAACTCGCAATATAACGGCGTAAAATCTTGAACTAAAATGAAATTTTAGTTCTTAAACTAGAAACATTTTATGATTTAATTAAATTTTTAAAATTGTTATGAATATACTATAGCAAAGAATTTCTAAATATGCAGAATTATGATATAATGCATACTTATATAAATTTATAGTTGTTTAACATATATTTTTAATATTTTATTCACTTATTAAAAATGTATGTTCCTGTTTTTAGCTTATAAAATATATTTGAATATCTTCGATATTCCGATGTATATGTTTATTCTTTTTTCTACAGTTAATGTTTTTGTATTAATGCTAACAGAAGTGAATTGCAAATATTCGTGAATGATTTCGAATGCAATATTAATGGTCAAAATAAAATAATCAATGGGAAATCCATTTCGATTTGATTTTAAAATTTTCTTGATTAGCAAATTTAAAACAATCTTAGATTAAAATATTATAATATTAAAATTTTCTATCAACGAAACATTTTAAGTTTAATAAAAATTTCTGTTCTTTGAACATTGCAAATTTCTTATTTTTAATATATTGCTTTTCATAACTCTCATTTTAATCTTGATTCTATAAGGAAAGAAAATTACCATGCTTAAATAACTGATTTTTAATGTCATAATTGTAAAAGGTTTCATTATATTTTTTGAGGATTCAAAGAAAAGTATTAAAATTATTAATAAATTTCTTATGCATTTGAAAAATACTAATATTTATTTGATATACGTTTATTTTACTTTACATCCGTATATCATATGGCTGCTTCAGAAGCTTTGAGTCTTGATCGTTTGTTATAGCGTTTGACATTTGTTGTCCGCGTGGCCTAACGGATAAGGCGTCTGACTTCGAATCAGAAGATTGCAGGTTCGAGTCCTGTCGCGGACGATGTATCGTGACTTCATGGTTATGATAAATTTTGCTCCAATTTGAAAGGACAAATGACATCTCATCTGTAAGCTCTGATTATGAATATAATTGAAGTTGTTTCGGGTCAAACAGCTGAATTGCTCGCAGGATTGAATTCATAAAGGAATGGAGTATTCCTATAAATTTGTGAATAATATTTCATGGTCAAGCTGTTTTTTTTATAAAAAAGTTTTAAAACAATTCATGCAAAAATTTAATTTTAAAAAACAGCGGAAATTTGTTAAGATAACCATTTTTAAAAAAAATTATTTATTTTTAATTTATAAAATGCCATACATATTGAACCTCGGAATATCAGTGCATAAAATCTTGAAATAAATGAAATTTTATTTTCTAAAGTAGAAACATTTGAACCTTTAATTCAAATAGTTTAAATTGGTTTTAATCTATTAAATCAAGCAAATTCGAAATATACAGAATTAGGATACAATAAACATATACTTAAATTTATAGAGAATTAACATGAAAGATTAATTATTTATTCAAATATATTAAAAATAAATATTCTTGTTTTAAATTTATAAAATATTTATCAGTGACTTTGATATACCCATGAATCTGTTGATTCTGTTTCCACGGATTAATCTTTGTGAATAAATTTTTACAGGAATGCATTGAAAAATAACTTTAATGGAGTTCGATTCCAAAAAGAGAGCAAATATAAAGTAATCAACGAGTATTACTTTCCGATTTGAATTGAAAATTTTCTTGATTAGTAAATTTATAACAATCCTAAATAACATATTATGATATTTTTCCATCAAACATTTAATAATAAACTTTGATATGGACCAGCAGTTTATTGTTTTGTAATCATTTTTGTTCTTTGAACGTTGTAATTTTCCGTTTTAATGTTTCTTTTTTACTGTCATTTTAATTATTGATTCAATATAGAAAGAAAATTAAAATGCCGAAATGACTGATATTTGACATCATAAATGTAAAAGATATCATTATATTTTTGAGCATTTGAATTATTAATATTATTAAATATTTCTTATGTGCATTTGTAAAGTATTAATATTAATTTGATAAACTATTATATTACTTTACATTCGTATATCATATATCTGCTTCAGAAGCTTTGAAACTTGATGGTTTGTTATAGCGTTTGACCTGTATTACTGTCCGCGTGGCCTAACGGATAAGGCGTCTGACTTCGAATCAGAAGATTGCAGGTTCGAGTCCTGTCGTGGACGATGTATTATGATTTCATGTTTGTGAAAAATTTTGCTCCTGTTTGAAAGGACGAATGACATCTCATCTCTTGTGTCTGACTATGCTTATTTTTCAAATTGTTTCGGGTCAAACAGCTGAATTGCTCACACAATTGAATTATATAAGTCTACATAAATGACTAGAATTCGTATACAGTTGCAGAATAATATTTCGTCAACAAAATATTATTATTATAAAATAAGCTTTTAAATGATTCTTGAAAAATTGAATCTTAAACAGCTGAAATTTGTGAAGATAAAGAATTTAAAAAATATTATATATTTTGGTTTTATAAAAAAATTTTCATAGTAAAACTCGCAATATAACGGCGTAATATCTTGAACTGAAATTAAAATTTAGTTTTTAAACTAGAAACTTTTTATGATTTAATTAAATTTTTAAAATTGTTATGAATATACTATAGCAAAGAATTTCTAAATATGCAGAATTATGATATAATGCATACTTATATAAATTTATAGTTGTTTAACATATATTTTTAATATTTTATTCACTTATTAAAGATGTATGTTCCTGTTTTCAGCTTATAAAATATATTTGAATAACTTCGATATTCCGATGTATATGTTTATTCTTTTTTCCACAGGTAATGTTTGTGTATTAATGCTAACAACAATGAATTGCAAATATTCGTGAATGAGTTCGAGAGCAATATTAATGGTCAAAATAAAATTATCAATGGGAAATCCATTTCGATTTGATTTTAAAATTTTCTTGATTAGCAAATTTAAAACAATCTTAGATTAAAATATTATAATATTAAATTTTTCTATCAACGAAACATTTTAAGATTAATAAAAATTTCTGTTCTTTGAACATTGCAAATTTCTTATTTTTAATATATTGCTTTTCATAACTCTCATTTTAATCTTGATTCTATAAGGAAAGAAAATTACCATGCTTAAATAACTGATTTTTAATGTCATAATTGTAAAAGGTTTCATTATATTTTTTGAGGATTCAAAGAAAAGTATTAAAATTATTAATAAAATTCTTATGCATTTGAAAAATACTAATATTTATTTGATATACGTTTATTTTACTTTACATTCGTATATCATATGGCTGCTTCAGAAGCTTTGAGTCTTGATCATTTGTTATAGCGTTTGACTTTTGTTGTACGCGTGGCGTAACGGATAAGGCTTCTAAATTCGAATCAAAATATTGCAGGTTCGAGTCCTGTCGCGGACGATGTTTTGCGAATAATTTTGCTCCTATTTGAAATAACAAATGATCATTCTATAATGCTCCTATTTGAAAGGATATCTCATCTGTTAGGTCTGACTATGAATATTATTGAAGTTGTTTCGGGTTAAACAGCTGAATTGCTCGCAGGATTGAATTCATAAAGGAATGGAGTATTCCTATAAATTTGTGAATAATATTTCATGGTCAAGCTGTTTTTTTTATAAAAAAGTTTTAAAACAATTCATGCAAAAATTTAATTTTAAAAAACAGCGGAAATTTGTTAAGATAACCATTTTTAAAAAAATTATTTATTTTTAATTTATAAAATGCCATACATATTGAACCTCGGAATATCAGTGCATAAAATCTTGAAATAAATGAAATTTTATTTTCTAAAGTAGAAACATTTGAACCTTTAATTCAAATAGTTTAAATTGGTTTTAATCTATTAAATCAAGCAAATTCGAAATATACAGAATTAGGATACAATAAACATATACTTAAATTTATAGAGAATTAACATGAAAGATTAATTATTTATTCAAATATATTAAAAATAAATATTCTTGTTTTAAATTTATAAAATATTTATCAGTGACTTTGATATACCCATGAATTTGTTGATTCTGTTTCCCCGGATTAATCTTTGTGAATAAATTTTTACAGGAATGAATTGAAAAATAACTTTAATGGAGTTCGATTCCAAAAAGAGGGTTAATATAAAGTAATCAACGAGTATTACTTTTCGATTTGAATTGAAAATTTTCTTGATTAGTAAATTTATAACAATATATATATCCTAAATAAAATATTATGATATTCTACTATCAAACATTTAATAATAAACTTTGATATCGACTAGCAGTTTATTGTTTTGTAATCATTTGTGTTCTTAAAACGTTGTAATTTTACGCTTTAATGTTTCTTTTTTACTGTCATTTTAATTATTTATTCAATATAGAAAGAAAATTAAAATGCCGAAATGACTGCTATTTGACATCATAAATGTAAAAGATATCATTATGTTTTTGAGCATTCGAATTATTAATATTATTAAAAATTTCTTATGTGCATTTGTAAAGTATTAATATTAATTTGATAAACTATTATGTTACTTTACATTCGTTTATCATATGGCTGCTTCAGAAGCTTTGAAACTTGATGGTTTGTTATAGCCTTTGACCTGTACTGTTGTCCGCGTGGCCTAACGGATAAGGCGTCTGACTTCGAATCAGAAGATTGCAGGTTCGAGTCCTGTCGCGGACGATGTATTATGATTTCATGTTTGTGAAAAATTTTATTCCTGTTTGAAACGACAAATGACATCTCATCTCTTGTATCTGACTATGCTTATTATTCAAATTGTTTCGGGTCAAACTGCTGAATTGCTCGCTGGATTGAATTTTATAAGTCTACATAAAAGACTACAATTCGTATACAGTTGCAGAATACAATTTCATGGACAAACTATTATTATTATAAAAAAATTTTTAAATGATTGTTGAAAAATTGAATCTTAAACAGTTGAAATTTGTGAAGATAAAGAATTTAAAAAATATTATTTATTTTGTATTATAAAATAATTTTGATAGAAAAACTCGCAATATAACGGCAAAAAATCTTGAACTAAAATGAAATTTTAGTTTTTAAACTAGAAACTTTTTATTATTTAATTAAATATTTAAAATTGATATGAATATATTATAGCTCACATTTTCTAAATATGCAGAATTATAATATAATGCATAGTTATGTAAATTTATATTTGTTTAACATATATTTTTAATATTTTATTCACTTATTAAAGATGTATATTCCTGTTTTTCGCTTATAAAATATATTTGAATATCTTCGATATTCCGATGTATATGTTTATTCTTTTTTACAGAGATAATGTTTGTGTATTAATGCTAACAACAATGAATTGCAAATATTCGTGAATGAGTTCGAGTGCAATATTAATAGTCAAAATAAAATAATCAATGGGAAATCCATTTCGATTTGATTTTAAAATTTTCTTGATTAGCAAATTTAAAACAATCTTAGATTAAAATATTATAATATTAAATTTTTCTATCAACGAAACATTTTAAGGTTAATAAAAATTTCCGTTCTTTGAACATTGCAAATTTCTTATTTTTAATATATTGCTTTTCATTACTCTCATTTTAATCATGATTCTATAAGGAAAGAAAATTACCATGCTTAAATAACTGAATTTTAACGTCTTAAACGTAAAAGATTTCATTATATTTTTTGAGGATTCGAAAAAAAGCATTAATATTGTTAACAAATTCTTATGCATTTGAAAAATAATAATATTTATTTGATATACTTTTATTTTACTTTACATCCGTATATCATATGGCTGCTTCAGAAGCTATGAGTCTTGATTGTTTGTTATAGCGTTTGACTTTTGTTGTCCGCGTGGCCTAACGGATAAGGCGTCTGACTTCGAATCAGAAGATTGCAGGTTCGAGTCCTGTCGCGGACGATGTATTATGATTTCATGTTTGTGAAAAATTTTGCTCCTGTTTGAAAGGACAAATGACATCTCATCTCTTGTATCTGACTATGCTTATTATTCAAATTGTTTCGATTCAAACTGCTGAATTGCTCGCTGGATTGAATTTTATAAGTCTACATAAAAGACTACAATTCGTATACAGTTGCAGAATTCAATTTCATGGACTATTATTATTATTATAAAAAAATTTTTAAATGATTGTTGAAAAATTGAATCTTAAACAGCTGAAATTTGTGAAGATAAAGAAATTAAAAAATATTATTTATTTTGTTTTATAAAATAATTTTGATAGTAAAACTCGCAATATAACGGCGTAAAATCTTGAACTAAAATGAAATTTTAGTTCTTAAACTAGAAAATTTTTATGATTTAATTAAATATTTAAAATTGATATGAATATATTATAGTAAACAATTTCTAAATATGCAGAATTATGATATAATGCATAGTTATATAAATTTATATTTGTTTAACATATATTTTTAATATTTTATTCACTTATTAAAAATGTATTTTCCTGTTTTTAGCTTATAAAATATATTTGAATATCTTCGATATTCCGATGTATATGTTTATTCTTTTTTCCACAGTTAATGTTTTTGTATTAATGCTAACAGCAGTGAATTGCAAATATTCGTGAATGATTTCGAATTGCAATATTAAAAGTCAAAATAAAATAATCAATGGGAAATCCATTTCGATTTGATTTTAAAATTTTCTTGATTAGCAAATTTAAAACAATCTTAGATTAAAATATTATAATATTAAATTTTTCTATCAACGAAACATTTTAAGATTAATAAAAATTTCTGTTCTTTGAACATTGCAAATTTCTTATTTTTAATATATTGCTTTTCATAACTCTCATTTTAATCTTGATTCTATAAGGAAAGAAAATTACCATGCTTAAATAACTGATTTTTAATGTCATAATTGTAAAAGGTTTCATTATATTTTTTGAGGATTCAAAGAAAAGTATTAAAATTATTAATAAAATTCTTATGCATTTGAAAAATACTAATATTTATTTGATATACGTTTATTTTACTTTACATTCGTATATCATATGGCTGCTTCAGAAGCTTTGAGTCTTGATCGTTTGTTATAGCGTTTGACATTTGTTGTCCGCGTGGCCTAACGGATAAGGCGTCTGACTTCGAATCAGAAGATTGCAGGTTCGAGTCCTGTCGCGGACGATGTATCGTGACTTCATGGTTATGATAAATTTTGCTCCAATTTGAAAGGACAAATGACATCTCATCTGTAAGCTCTGATTATGAATATAATTGAAGTTGTTTCGGGTCAAACAGCTGAATTGCTCGCAGGATTGAATTCATAAAGGAATGGAGTATTCCTATAAATTTGTGAATAATATTTCATGGTCAAGCTGTTTTTTTTATAAAAAAGTTTTAAAACAATTCATGCAAAAATTTAATTTTAAAAAACAGCGGAAATTTGTTAAGATAACCATTTTTTAAAAAAATTATTTATTTTTAATTTATAAAATGCCATACATATTGAACCTCGGAATATCAGTGCATAAAATCTTGAAATAAATGAAATTTTATTTTCTAAAGTAGAAACATTTGAACCTTTAATTCAAATAGTTTAAATTGGTTTTAATCTATTAAATCAAGCAAATTCGAAATATACAGAATTAGGATACAATAAACATATACTTAAATTTATAGAGAATTAACATGAAAGATTAATTATTTATTCAAATATATTAAAAATAAATATTCTTGTTTTAAATTTATAAAATATTTATCAGTGACTTTGATATACCCATGAATCTGTTGATTCTGTTTCCCCGGATTAATCTTTGTGAATAAATTTTTACAGGAATGCATTGAAAAATAACTTTAATGGAGTTCGATTCCTAAAAGAGAGCAAATATAAAGTAATCAACGAGTATTACTTTCCGATTTGAATTGAAAATTTTCTTGATTAGTAAATTTATAACAATCCTAAATAACATATTATGATATTTTTCCATCAAACATTTAATAATAAACTTTGATATGGACCAGCAGTTTATTGTTTTGTAATCATTTGTGTTCTTTGAACGTTGTAATTTTCCGTTTTAATGTTTCTTTTTTACTGTCATTTTAATTATTGATTCAATATAGAAAGAAAATTAAAATGCCGAAATGACTGATATTTGACATCATAAATGTAAAAGATATCATTATATTTTTGAGCATTTGAATTATTAATATTATTAACAATTTCTTATGTGCATTTGTAAAGTATTAATATTAATTTGATAAACTATTATGTTACTTTACATTCGTATATCATATGGCTGCTTCAGAAGCTTTGAAACTTGATGGTTTGTTATAGCCTTTGACCTGTATTGCTGTCCGCGTGGCCTAACGGATAAGGCGTCTGACTTCGAATCAGAAGATTGCAGGTTCGAGTCCTGTCGCGGACGATGTATTATGATTTCATGTTTGTGAAAAATTTTGCTCCTGTTTGAAAGGACAAATGACATCTCATATCTTGTATCTGACTATGCTTATTATTCAAATTGTTTCGGGTCAAACTGCTGAATTGCTCGCTGGATTGAATTTTATAAGTCTACATAAAAGACTACAATTCGTATACAGTTGCAGAATACAATTTCATGGACTATTATTATTATAAAAATTTTTTAAATGATTGTTGAAAAATTGAATCTTAAACAGCTGAAATTTGTGAAGATAAAGAATTTAAAAAATATTATTTATTTTGTATTATAAAATAATTTTGATAGTAAAACTCGCAATATAACGGCGTAAAATCTTGAACTAAAATGAAATTTTAGTTTTTAAACTTGAAACTTTTTATGATTTAATTAAATTTTTAAAATCGATAAGAATATATTATAGCAAACAATTTCTAAATATGCAGAATTATGATATAATGCATAGTTATATAAATTTATAGTTGTTTAACATATACTTTTAATATTTTATTCACTTATTAAAGATGTATGTTCCTGTTTTCAGCTTATAAAATATATTTGAATAACTTCGATATTCCAATGTATATGTTTATTCTTTTTTCCACAGTTAATGTTTTTGTATTAATGCTAACAGAAGTGAATTGCAAATATTCGTGAATGATTTCGAATGCAATATTAATGGTCAAAATAAAATAATCAATGGGAAATCCATTTCGATTTGATTTTAAAATTTTCTTGATTAGCAAATTTAAAACAATCTTAGATTAAAATATTATAATATTAAATTTTTCTATCAACGAAACATTTTAAGATTAATAAAAATTTCTGTTCTTTGAACATTGCAAATTTCTTATTTTTAATATATTGCTTTTCATAACTCTCATTTTAATCTTGATTCTATAAGGAAAGAAAATTACCATGCTTAAATAACTGATTTTTAATGTCATAATTGTAAAAGGTTTCATTATATTTTTTGAGGATTCAAAGAAAAGTATTAAAATTATTAATAAACTTCTTATGCATTTGAAAAATACTAATATTTATTTGATATACGTTTATTTTACTTTACATTCGTATATCATATGGCTGCTTCAGAAGCTTTGAGTCTTGATCGTTTGTTATAGCGTTTGACATTTGTTGTCCGCGTGGCCTAACGGATAAGGCGTCTGACTTCGAATCAGAAGATTGCAGGTTCGAGTCCTGTCGCGGACGATGTATCGTGACTTCATGGTTATGATAAATTTTGCTCCAATTTGAAAGGACAAATGACATCTCATCTGTAAGCTCTGATTATGAATATAATTGAAGTTGTTTCGGGTCAAACAGCTGAATTGCTCGCAGGATTGAATTCATAAAGGAATGGAGTATTCCTATAAATTTGTGAATAATATTTCATGGTCAAGCTGTTTTTTTTATAAAAAAAGTTTTAAAACAATTCATGCAAAAATTTAATTTTAAAAAACAGCGGAAATTTGTTAAGATAACCATTTTTTAAAAAAATTATTTATTTTTAATTTATAAAATGCCATACATATTGAACCACGGAATATCAGTGCATAAAATCTTGAAATAAATGAAATTTTATTTTCTAAAGTAGAAACATTTGAACCTTTAATTCAAATAGTTTAAATTGGTTTTAATCTATTAAATCAAGCAAATTCGAAATATACAGAATTAGGATACAATAAACATATACTTAAATTTATAGAGAATTAACATGAAAGATTAATTATTTATTCAAATATATTAAAAATAAATATTCTTGTTTTAAATTTATAAAATATTTATCAGTGACTTTGATATACCCATGAATCTGTTGATTCTGTTTCCACGGATTAATCTTTGTGAATAAATTTTTACAGGAATGAATTGAAAAATAACTTTAATGGAGTTCGATTCCAAAAAGAGAGCAAATATAAAGTAATCAACGAGTATTACTTTTCGATTTGAATTGAAAATTTTCTTGATTAGTAAATTTATAACAATCCTAAATAACATATTATGATATTTTTCCATCAAATATTTAATAATAAACTTTGATATGGACCAGCAGTTTATTGTTTTGTAATCATTTGTGTTCTTAAAACGTTGTAATTTTCCGCTTTAATGTTTCTTTTTTACTGTCATTTTAATTATTGATTCAATATAGAAAGAAAATTAAAATGCCGAAATGACTGCTATTTGACATCATAAATGTAAAAGATATCATTATATTTTTGAGCATTTGAATTATTAATATTATTAAATATTTCTTATGTGCATTTGTAAAGTATTAATATTAATTTGATAAACTATTATGTTACTTTACATTCGTATATCATATGGCTGCTTCAGAAGCTTTGAAACTTGATGGTTTGTTATAGCCTTTGACCTGTATTGCTGTCCGCGTGGCCTAACGGATAAGGCGTCTGACTTCGAATCAGAAGATTGCAGGTTCGAGTCCTGTCGCGGACGATGTATTATGATTTCATGTTTGTGAAAAATTTTGCTCCTGTTTGAAAGGACAAATGACATCTCATCTCTTGTGTCTGACTATGCTTATTTTTCAAATTGTTTCGGGTCAAACAGCTGAATTGCTCGCACAATTGCATTATATAAGTCTACATAAATGACTAGAATTCGTATACAGTTGCAAAATAATATTTCGTCCACAAAATATTATTATTATAAAATAAGCTTTTAAATGATTCTTGAAAAATTGAATCTTAAACAGCTGAAATTTGTGAAGATAAAGAATTTAAAATATATTATATATTTTGGTTTTATAAAATAATTTTCATAGTAAAACTCGCAATATAACGCGTAATATCTTGAACTGAAATTAAAATTTAGTTTTTAAACTAGAAAATTTTTTATGATTTAATTAAATTTTTAAAATCGATAAGAATATATTATAGCAAACAATTTCTAAATATGCAGAATTATGATATAATGCATAGTTATATAAATTTATATTTGTTTAACATATATTTTTAATATTTTATTCACTTATTATAGATGTATGTTCCTGTTTTCAGCTTATAAAATATATTTGAATAACTTCGATATTCCGATGTATATGTTTATTCTTTTTTCCACAGGTAATGTTTGTGTATTAATGCTAACAACAATGAATTGCAAATATTCGTGAATGAGTTCGAGTGCAATATTAATAGTCAAAATAAAATAATCAATGGGAAATCCATTTCGATTTGATTTTAAAATTTTCTTGATTAGCAAATTTAAAACAATCTTAGATTAAAATATTATAATATTAAATTTTTCTATCAACGAAACATTTTAAGATTAATAAAAATTTCTGTTCTTTGAACATTGCAAATTTCTTATTTTTAATATATTGCTTTTCATAACTCTCATTTTAATCTTGATTCTATAAGGAAAGAAAATTACCATGCTTAAATAACTGATTTTTAATGTCATAATTGTAAAAGGTTTCATTATATTTTTGAGGATTCAAAGAAAAGTATTAAAATTATTAATAAAATTCTTATGCATTTGAAAAATACTAATATTTATTTGATATACGTTTATTTTACTTTACATTCGTATATCATATGGCTGCTTCAGAAGCTTTGAGTCTTGATCGTTTGTTATAGCGTTTGACATTTGTTGTCCGCGTGGCCTAACGGATAAGGCGTCTGACTTCGAATCAGAAGATTGCAGGTTCGAGTCCTGTCGCGGACGATGTATCGTGACTTCATGGTTATGATAAATTTTGCTCCAATTTGAAAGGACAAATGACATCTCATCTGTAAGCTCTGATTATGAATATAATTGAAGTTGTTTCGGGTCAAACAGCTGAATTGCTCGCAGGATTGAATTCATAAAGGAATGGAGTATTCCTATAAATTTGTGAATAATATTTCATGGTCAAGCTGTTTTTTTTATAAAAAAGTTTTAAAACAATTCATGCAAAAATTTAATTTTAAAAAACAGCGGAAATTTGTTAAGATAACCATTTTTAAAAAAATTATTTATTTTTAATTTATAAAATGCCATACATATTGAACCTCGGAATATCAGTGCATAAAATCTTGAAATAAATGAAATTTTATTTTCTAAAGTAGAAACATTTGAACCTTTAATTCAAATAGTTTAAATTGGTTTTAATCTATTAAATCAAGCAAATTCGAAATATACAGAATTAGGATACAATAAACATATACTTAAATTTATAGAGAATTAACATGAAAGATTAATTATTTATTCAAATATATTAAAAATAAATATTCTTGTTTTAAATTTATAAAATATTTATCAGTGACTTTGATATACCCATGAATCTGTTGATTCTGTTTCCCCGGATTAATCTTTGTGAATAAATTTTTACAGGAATGAATTGAAAAATAACTTTAATGGAGTTCGATTCCAAAAAGAGGGTTAATATAAAGTAATCAACGAGTATTACTTTTCGATTTGAATTGAAAATTTTCTTGATTAGTAAATTTATAACAATATATATATCCTAAATAAAATATTATGATATTTTACTATCAAACATTTAATAATAAACTTTGATATCGACTAGCAGTTTATTGTTTTGTAATCATTTGTGTTCTTAAAACGTTGTAATTTTCCGCTTTAATGTTTCTTTTTTACTGTCATTTTAATTATTTATTCAATATAGAAAGAAAATTAAAATGCCGAAATGACTGATATTTGACATCATAAATGTAAAAGATATCATTATATTTTTGAGCATTCGAATTATTAATATTATTAACAATTTCTTATGTGCATTTGTAAAGTATTAATATTAATTTGATAAACTATTATGTTACTTTACATTCGTATATCATATGGCTGCTTCAGAAGCTTTGAAACTTGATGGTTTGTTATAGCCTTTGACCTGTACTGCTGTCCGCGTGGCCTAACGGATAAGGCGTCTGACTTCGAATCAGAAGATTGCAGGTTCGAGTCCTGTCGCGGACGATGTATTATGATTTCATGTTTGTGAAAAATTTTGCTCCTGTTTGAAAGGACAAATGACATCTCATCTCTTGTATCTGACTATGCTTATTATTCAAATTGTTTCGATTCAAACTGCTTAATTGCTCGCTGGATTGAATTTTATAAGTCTACATAAAAGACTACAATTCCTATACAGTTGCAGAATACAATTTCATGGACTATTATTATTATAAAAAATTTTTAAATGATTGTTGAAAAATTGAATCTTAAACAGCTGAAATTTGTGAAGATAAAGAATTTAAAAAATATTATTTATTTTGTTTTATAAAATAATTTTGATAGTAAAACTCGCAATATAACGGCGTAAAATCTTGAACTAAAATGAAATTTTAGTTCTTAAACTAGAAACTTTTTATGACTTAATTAAATATTTAAAATTGATATGAATATATTATAGCAAACAATTTCTAAATATGCAGAATTATGATATAATGCATAGTTATATAAATTTATATTTGTTTAACATATATTTTTAATATTTTATTCACTTATTAAAAATGTATGTTCCTGTTTTTAGCTTATAAAATATATTTGAATATCTTCGATATTCCGATGTATATGTTTATTCTTTTTTCCACAGTTAATGTTTTTGTATTAATGCTAACAGCAGTGAATTGCAAATATTCGTGAATGATTTCGAATTGCAATATTAAAGGTCAAAATAAAATAATCAATGGGAAATCCATTTCGATTTGATTTTAAAATTTTCTTGATTAGCAAATTTAAAACAATCTTAGATTAAAATATTATAATATTAAATTTTTCTATCAACGAAACATTTTAAGATTAATAAAAATTTCTGTTCTTTGAACATTGCAAATTTCTTATTTTTAATATATTGCTTTTCATAACTCTCATTTTAATCTTGATTCTATAAGGAAAGAAAATTACCATGCTTAAATAACTGATTTTTAATGTCATAATTGTAAAAGGTTTCATTATATTTTTTGAGGATTCAAAGAAAAGTATTAAAATTATTAATAAAATTCTTATGCATTTGAAAAATACTAATATTTATTTGATATACGTTTATTTTACTTTACATCCGTATATCATATGGCTGCTTCAGAAGCTTTGAGTCTTGATCGTTTGTTATAGCGTTTGACATTTGTTGTCCGCGTGGCCTAACGGATAAGGCGTCTGACTTCGAATCAGAAGATTGCAGGTTCGAGTCCTGTCGCGGACGATGTATCGTGACTTCATGGTTATGATAAATTTTGCTCCAATTTGAAAGGACAAATGACATCTCATCTGTAAGCTCTGATTATGAATATAATTGAAGTTGTTTCGGTCAAACAGCTGAATTGCTCGCAGGATTGAATTCATAAAGGAATGGAGTATTCCTATAAATTTGTGAATAATATTTCATGGTCAAGCTGTTTTTTTATAAAAAGTTTTAAAACAATTCATGCAAAAATTTAATTTTAAAAACAGCGGAAATTTGTTAAGATAACCATTTTTAAAAAAAATTATTTATTTTTAATTTATAAAATGCCATACATATTGAACCTCGGAATATCAGTGCATAAAATCTTGAAATAAATGAAATTTTATTTTCTAAAGTAGAAACATTTGAACCTTTAATTCAAATAGTTTAAATTGGTTTTAATCTATTAAATCAAGCAAATTCGAAATATACAGAATTAGGATACAATAAACATATACTTAAATTTATAGAGAATTAACATGAAAGATTAATTATTTATTCAAATATATTAAAAATAAATATTCTTGTTTTAAATTTATAAAATATTTATCAGTGACTTTGATATACCCATGAATCTGTTGATTCTGTTTCCCCGGATTAATCTTTGTGAATAAATTTTTACAGGAATGCATTGAAAAATAACTTTAATGGAGTTCGATTCCTAAAAGAGAGCAAATATACAGTAATCAACGAGTATTACTTTCCGATTTGAATTGAAAATTTTCTTGATTAGTAAATTTATAACAATCCTAAATAACATATTATGATATTTTTCCATCAAACATTTAATAATAAACTTTGATATGGACCAGCAGTTTATTGTTTTGTAATCATTTGTGTTCTTAAAACGTTGTAATTTTCCGTTTTAATGTTTCTTTTTTACTGTCATTTTAATTATTGATTCAATATAGAAAGAAAATTAAAATGCCGAAATGACTGATATTTGACATCATAAATGTAAAAGATATCATTATATTTTTGAGCATTTGAATTATTAATATTATTAACAATTTCTTATGTGCATTTGTAAAGTATTAATATTAATTTGATAAACTATTATGTTACTTTACATTCGTATATCATATGGCTGCTTCAGAAGCTTTGAAACTTGATGGTTTGTTATAGCCTTTGACCTGTATTGCTGTCCGCGTGGCCTAACGGATAAGGCGTCTGACTTCGAATCAGAAGATTGCAGGTTCGAGTCCTGTCGCGGACGATGTATTATGATTTCATGTTTGTGAAAAATTTTGCTCCTGTTTGAAAGGACGAATGACATCTCATCTCTTGTGTCTGACTATGCTTATTTTTCAAATTGTTTCGGGTCAAACAGCTGAATTGCTCGCACAATTGAATTATATAAGTCTACATAAATGACTAGAATTCGTATACAGTTGCAGAATAATATTTAGTGGACAAAATATTATTATTATAAAATAAGCTTTTAAATGATTCTTGAAAAATTGAATCTTAAACAGCTGAATTTTGTGAAGATAAAGAATTTAAAAAATATTATATATTTTGGTTTTATAAAATAATTTTCATAGTAAAACTCGCAATATAACGGCGTAATATCTTGAACTGAAATTAAAATTTAGTTTTTAAACTAGAAATTTTTTATGATTTAATTAAATTTTTAAAATTGTTATGAATATACTATAGCAAAGAATTTCTAAATATGCAGAATTATGATATAATGCATACTTATATAAATTTATAGTTGTTTAACATATATTTTTAATATTTTATTCACTTATTAAAGATGTATGTTCCTGTTTTCAGCTTATAAAATATATTTGAATAACTTCGATATTCCGATGTATATGTTTATTCTTTTTCCACAGGAAATGTTTGTGTATTAATGCTAACAACAATGAATTGCAAATATTCGTGAATGAGTTCGAGTGCAATATTAATGGTCAAAATAAAATAATCAATGGGAAATCCATTTCGATTTGATTTTAAAATTTTCTTGATTAGCAAATTTAAAACAATCTTAGATTAAAATATTATTATATTAAAATTTTCTATCAACGAAAAATTTGCGGTTAATAAGCATTATTGTTCTTTGAACATTGCAAATTTCTTATTTTTAATATATTGCTTTTCATTACTCTCATTTTAATCATGATTCTATAAGGAAAGAAAATTACCATGCTTAAATAACTGAATTTTAACGTCTTAAACGTAAAAGGTTTCATTATATTTTTTGAGGATTCGAAAAAAAGCATTAATATTGTTAACAAATTCTTATGCATTTGAAAAATTCTAATATTTATTTGATATATTTTTATTTTACTTTACATTCGTATATCATATGGCTGCTTCAGAAGCTTTGAGTCTTGATCGTTTGTTATAGCGTTTGACTTTTGTTGTCCGCGTGGCCTAACGGATAAGGCGTCTGACTTCGAATCAGAAGATTGCAGGTTCGAGTCCTGTCGCGGACGATGTATCGTGACTTCATGATTATGAGAAATTTTTCTCCTACTTGAAAGGACAAGTGACATCTCATCTGTTTGGTCTTACTATGAATATTATTGAAGTTGTTTCGGGTTAAACAGCTGAATTGCTCGCAGGATTGAATTCATAAAGGAATGGAGTATTCCTATAAATTTGTGAATAATATTTCATGGTCAAGCTGTTTTTTTTATAAAAAAATTTTAAAACAATTCATGCAAAAATTTAATTTTAAAAAACAGCGGAAATTTGTTAAGATAACCATTTTTAAAAAAAAATTATTTATTTTTAATTTATAAAATGCAATACATATTGAACCTCGGAATATCAGTGTATAAAATCTTGAAATAAATGAAATTTTATTTTCTAAAGTAGACACATTTGAACCTTTAATTCAAATAGTTTAAATTGGTTTTAATCTATTATATCAAACAAATTCGAAATATACAGAAATAGGGTACAATAAACATATACTTAAATTTATAGAGGATTAACATGAAAGTTTAATTATTTATACACAAATTAAAAATAAATATTCTTGTTTTAAATTTATAAAATATTTATCAGTGACTTTGATATACCCATTTATCTCTTGATTCCGTTTACCCGGATAAATCTTTGTGAATAAATTTTTACCGGAATGAATTGAAAAATAACTTTAATGGAGTTCGATTCCAAAAAGAGGGTTAATATAAAGTAATCAACGAGTATTACTTTTCGATTTGAATTGAAAATTTTCTTGATTAGTAAATTTATAACAATTTATATATCCTAAATAAAATATTATGATATTTTCCTATGAAACATTTAATAATAAACTTTGATATCGACTAGCAGTTTATTGTTTTGTAATCATTTGTGTTCTTAAAACGTTGTAATTTTCCGCTTTAATGTTTCTTTTTTACTGTCATTTTAATTATTTATTCAATATAGAAAGAAAATTAAAATGCCGAAATGACTGTATTTGACATCATAAATGTAAAAGATATCATTATATTTTTGAGCATTCGAATTATTAATATTATTAACAATTTCTTATGTGCATTTGTAAAGTATTAATATTAATTTGATAAACTATTATGTTACTTTACATTCGTTTATCATATGGCTGCTTCAGAAGCTTTGAAACTTGATGGTTTGTTATAGCCTTTGACCTGTACTGCTGTCCGCGTGGCCTAACGGATAAGGCGTCTGACTTCGAATCAGAAGATTGCAGGTTCGAGTCCTGTCGCGGACGATGTATTATGATTTCATGTTTGTGAAAAATTTTGCTCCTGTTTGAAAGGACAAATGACATCTCATCTCTTGTATCTGACTATGCTTATTATTCAAATTGTTTCGATTCAAACTGCTTAATTGCTCGCTGGATTGAATTTTATAAGTCTACATAAAATACTACAATTCGTATACAGTTGCAGAATACAATTTCATGGACTATTATTATTATAAATCATTTTTAAATGATTGTTGAAAAATTGAATCTTAAACAGCTGAAATTTGTGAAGATAAAGACTTTAAAAATATTATTTATTTTGTTTTATGAAATAATTTTGATAGTAAAACTCGCAATATAACGGCGTAAAATCTTGAACTAAAATGAAATTTTAGTTTTTAAACTTGAAATTTTTTATGATTTAATAGAGTTTTTAAAATTGATAAGAATATATTATAGCAAACAATTTCTAAATATGCAGAATTATGATATAATGCATAGTTATATAAATTTATATTTGTTTAACATATATTTTTAATATTTTATTCACTTATTAAAAATGTATGTTCCTGTTTCTAGCTTATAAAATATATTTGAATATCTTCGATATTCCGATGTATATGTTTATTCTTTTTTCCACAGTGAATGTTTTTGTATTAATGCTAACAGCAGTGAATGGCAAATATTCGTGAATGATTTCGAATTGCAATATTAAAGGTCAAAATAAAATAATCAATGGTAAATCCATTTCGATTTGATTTTAAAATTTTCTTGATTAGCAAATTTAAAACAATCTTAGATTAAAATATTATAATATTAAATTTTTCTATCAACGAAACATTTTAAGATTAATAAAAATTTCTGTTCTTTGAACATTGCAAATTTCTTATTTTTAATATATTGCTTTTCATAACTCTCATTTTAATCTTGATTCTATAAGGAAAGAAAATTACCATGCTTAAATAACTGATTTTTAATGTCATAATTGTAAAAGGTTTCATTATATTTTTTGAGGATTCAAAGAAAAGTATTAAAATTATTAATAAAATTCTTATGCATTTGAAAAATACTAATATTTATTTGATATACGTTTATTTTACTTTACATCCGTATATCATATGGCTGCTTCAGAAGCTTTGAGTCTTGATCGTTTGTTATAGCGTTTGACATTTGTTGTCCGCGTGGCCTAACGGATAAGGCGTCTGACTTCGAATCAGAAGATTGCAGGTTCGAGTCCTGTCGCGGACGATGTATCGTGACTTCATGGTTATGATAAATTTTGCTCCAATTTGAAAGGACAAATGACATCTCATCTGTAAGCTCTGATTATGAATATAATTGAAGTTGTTTCGGGTCAAACAGCTGAATTGCTCGCAGGATTGAATTCATAAAGGAATGGAGTATTCCTATAAATTTGTGAATAATATTTCATGGTCAAGCTGTTTTTTTTATAAAAAGTTTTAAAACAATTCATGCAAAAATTTAATTTTAAAACTCAGCGGAAATTTGTTAAGATAATCATTTTTAAAAAAATTATTTATTTTTAATTTATAAAATGCCATACATATTGAACCACGGAATATCAGTGCATAAAATCTTGAAATAAATGAAATTTTATTTTCTAAAGTAGAAACATTTGAACCTTTAATTCAAATAGTTTAAATTGGTTTTAATCTTTTAAATCAAGCAAATTCGAAATATACAGAATTAGGATACAATAAACATATACTTAAATTTATAGAGAATTAACATGAAAGATTAATTATTTATTCAAATATATTAAAAATAAATATTCTTGTTTTAAATTTATAAAATATTTATCAGTGACTTTGATATACCCATGAATCTGTTGATTCTGTTTCCCCGGATTAATCTTTGTGAACAAATTTTTACAGGAATGCATTGAAAATTAACTTTAATGGAGTTCGATTCCAAAAAGAGGGCTAATATAAAGTAATCAACGAGTATTACTTTTCGATTTGAATTGAAAATTTTCTTGATTAATAAATTTATAACAATCCTAAATAACATATTATGATATTTTGCCATCAAACCTTTAATAATAAACTTTGATGTGGACCAGCAGTTTATTGTTTTGTAATCATTTGTGTTCTTAAAACGTTGTAATTTTCCGCTTTAATGTTTCTTTTTTACTGTCATTTTAATTATTGATTCAATATAGAAAGAAAATTAAAATGCCGAAATGACTGATATTTGACATCATAAATGTAAAAGATATCATTATATTTTTGAGCATTTGAATTATTAATATTATTAACAATTTCTTATGTGCATTTGTAAAGTATTAATATTAATTTGATAAACTATTATGTTACTTTACATTCGTATATCATATGGCTGCTTCAGAAGCTTTGAAACTTGATGGTTTGTTATAGCCTTTGACCTGTACTGCTGTCCGCGTGGCCTAACGGATAAGGCGTCTGACTTCGAATCAGAAGATTGCAGGTTCGAGTCCTGTCACGGACGATGTATTATGACTTCATGTTTCTGAAAAATTTTGCTCCTGTTTGAAAGGACAAATGACATCTCATCTCTTGTGTCTGACTCTGCTTATTTTTCAAATTGTTTCGGGTCAAACAGCTGAATTGCTCGCACAATTGAATTATATAAGTCTACATAAATGACTAGAATTCGTATACAATTGCAGAATAATATTTAGTGGACAAAATATTATTATTATAAAATAAGCTTTTAAATGTTTCTTGAAAAATTGAATCATAAACAGCTGAATTTTGTGAAGATAAAGAATTTAAAAAATATTATATATTTTGGTTTTATAAAATAATTTTCATAGTAAAACTCGCAATATAACGGCGTAATATCTTGAACTGAAATTAAAATTTAGTTTTTAAACTAGAAACTTTTTATGATTTAATTAAATTTTTAAAATTGTTATGAATATACTATAGCAAAGAATTTCTAAATATGCAGAATTATGATATAATGCATACTTATATAAATTTATAGTTGTTTAACATATATTTTTAATATTTTATTCACTTATTAAAGATGTATGTTCCTGTTTTCAGCTTATAAAATATATTTGAATAACTTCGATATTCCGATGTATATGTTTATTCTTTTTTCCACAGGTAATGTTTGTGTATTAATGCTAACAACAATGAATTGCAAATATTCGTGAATGAGTTCGAGTGCAATATTAATGGTCAAAATAAAATAATCAATGGGAAATCCATTTCGATTTGATTTTAAAATTTTCTTGACTAGCAAATTTAAAACAATCTTAGATTAAAATATTATAATTTAAAATTTTTCTATCAACGAAAAATTTGCGGTTAATAAGCATTACTGTTCTTTGAACATTGTAAATATCTTATTTTTAATATATTGCTTTTCATTACTCTCATTTTAATCATGATTCTATAAGGAAAGAAAATTACCATGCTTAAATAACTGAATTTTAACGTCCTAAACGTAAAAGGTTTCATTATATTTTTTGAGGATTCGAAAAAAAGCATTAATATTGTTAACAAATTCTTATGCATTTGAAAAATTCTAATATTTATTTGATATATTTTTATTTTACTTTACATTCGGATATCATATGGCTGCTTCAGAAGCTTTGAGTCTTGATCATTTGTTATAGCGTTTGACTTTTGTTGTCCGCGTGGCCTAACGGATAAGGCGTCTGACTTCGAATCAGAAGATTGCAGGTTCGAGTCCTGTCGCGGACAATGTATCGTGACTTCATGATTATGAGAAATTTTGCTCCTACTTGAAAGGACAAGTGACATCTCATTTATTTGGTCTTACTATGAATATTATTGAAGTTGTTTCGGGTTAAACAGCTGAACTGCTCGCAGGATTGAATTCATAAAGGAATGGAGTATTCCTATAAATTTGTGAATAATATTTCATGGTCAAGCTGTTTTTTTTTATAAAAAAGTTTTAAAACAATTCATGCAAAAATTTAATTTTAAAAAACAGCGGAAATTTGTTAAGATAACCATTTTTAAAAAAAATTATTTATTTTTAATTTATAAAATGCAATACATATTGAACCTCGGAATATCAGTGTATAAAATCTTGAAATAAATGAAATTTTATTTTCTAAAGTAGAAACATTTGAACCTTTAATTCAAATAGTTTAAATTGGTTTTAATCTATTATATCAAGCAAATTCGAAATATACAGAATTAGGGTACAATAAACATATACTTAAATTTATAGAGGATTAACATGAAAGTTTAATTATTTATTCACATATTAAAAATAAATATTCTTGTTTTAAATTTATAAAATATTTATCAGTGACTTTGATATACCCATTTATCTCTTGATTCTGTTTCCCCGGATAAATCTTTGTGAATAAATTTTTACAGGAATGAATTGAAAAATAACTTTAATGGAGTTCGATTCCAAAAAGAGGGTTAATATAAAGTAATCAACGAGTATTACTTTTCGATTTGAATTGAAAATTTTCTTGATTAGTAAATTTATAACAATTATATCCTAAATAACATATTATGATATTTTTCCATCAAATATTTAATAATAAACTTTGATATGGACCAGCAGTTTATTGTTTTGTAATCATTTGTGTTCTTAAAACGTTGTAATTTTCCGCTTTAATGTTTCTTTTTTACTGTCATTTTAATTATTGATTCAATATAGAAAGAAAATTAAAATGCCGAAATGACTGATATTAGACATCATAAATGTAGAAGATATCATTATATTTTTGAGCATTCGAATTATTAATATTATTAAAAATTTCTTATGTGCATTTGTAAAGTATTAATATTAATTTGATAAACTATTATGTTACTTTACATTCGTATATCATATGGCTGCTTCAGAAGCTTTGAAACTTGATGGTTTGTTATAGTCTTTGACCTGTACTGCTGTCCGCGTGGCCTAACGGATAAGGCGTCTGACTTCGAATCAGAAGATTGCGGGTTCGAGTCCTGTCGCGGACGATGTATTATGATTTCATGTTTGTGAAAAATTTTGCTCCTGTTTGAAAGGACAAATGACATCTCATCTCTTGTATCTGACTATGCTTATTATTCAAATTGTTTCGATTCAAACTGCTGAATTGCTCGCTGGATTGAATTTTATAAGTCTACATAAAAGACTACAATTCGTATACAGTTGCAGAATAATATTTAGTGGACAAAATATTATTATTATAAAATAAGCTTTTAAATGATTGTTGAAAAATTGAATCTTAAACAGCTGAAATTTGTGAAGATAAAGAATTTAAAAAATATTATTTATTTTGTTTTATAAAATAATTTTGATAGTAAAACTCGCAATATAACGGCGTAAAATCTTGAACTAAAATGAAATTTTAGTTTTTAAACTTGAAACTTTTTATGATTTAATAGAATTTTCAAAATTGTTATGAATATACTATAGCAAAGAATTTCTAAATATGCAGAATTATGATATAATGCATAGTTATATAAAATTAAATTTGTTTAACATATATTTTTAATATTTTATTCACTTATTAAAAATGTATGTTCCTGTTTTTAGCTTATAAAATATATTTGAATATCTTCGATATTCCGATGTATATATTTATTCTTTTTTCCACAGTTAATGTTTTTGTATTAATGCTAAAAGCAGTGAATTGCAAATATTCGTGAATGATTTCGAATGCAATATTAATGGTGAAAATAAAATAATCAATGGGAAATCCATTTCGATTTGATTTTAAAATTTTCTTGATTAGCAAATTTAAAACAATTTTAGATTAAAATATTATTATATTAAATTTTTCTGTCAACGAAACACTTTAAGGTTAATAAAAATTTCTGTTCTTTGAACATTATAAATTTCCAGGAATATCAGTAATGAATTTCGGAATGATTCTCGGAATATCAGTAATGAAAAGCAATATATTAAAAATAAATTCAAATAGTTATTTTTAATATATTGCTTTTCATTACTCTCATTTTAATCATGATTCTATAAGGAAAGAAAATTACCATGCTTAAATAACTAATATTTAACGTCATAAACGTGAAAGGTTTCATTATAATTTTCGAGGATTCAAAGAAAAGCATTAAAATTACTAACAAATTCTTATGCATTTGAAAAATACTAATATTTATTTGATATACGTTTATTTTACTTTACATTCGTATATCATATGGCTGCTTCAGAAGCTTTGAGTCTTGATCGTTTGTTATAGCGTTTGACATTTGTTGTCCGCGTGGCCTAACGGATAAGGCGTCTGACTTCGAATCAGAAGATTGCAGGTTCGAGTCCTGTCGCGGACGATGTATCGTGACTTCATGGTTATGATAAATTTTGCTCCAATTTGAAAGGACAAATGACATCTCATCTGTAAGCTCTGATTATGAATATAATTGAAGTTGTTTCGGGTCAAACAGCTGAATTGCTCGCAGGATTGAATTCATAAAGGAATGGAGTATTCCTATAAATTTGTGAATAATATTTCATGGTCAAGCTGTTTTTTTTATAAAAAAGTTTTAAAACAATTCATGCAAAAATTTAATTTTAAAAAACAGCGGAAATTTGTTAAGATAACCATTTTTAAAAAAATTATTTATTTTTAATTTATAAAATGCCATACATATTGAACCTCGGAATATCAGTGCATAAAATCTTGAAATAAATGAAATTTTATTTTCTAAAGTAGAAACATTTGAACCTTTAATTCAAATAGTTTAAATTGGTTTTAATCTATTAAATCAAGCAAATTCGAAATATACAGAATTAGGATACAATAAACATATACTTAAATTTATAGAGAATTAACATGAAAGATTAATTATTTATTCAAATATATTAAAAATAAATATTCTTGTTTTAAATTTATAAAATATTTATCAGTGACTTTGATATACCCATGAATTTGTTGATTCTGTTTCCCCGGATTAATCTTTGTGAATAAATTTTTACAGGAATGAATTGAAAAATAACTTTAATGGAGTTCGATTCCAAAAAGAGGGTTAATATAAAGTAATCAACGAGTATTACTTTTCGATTTGAATTGAAAATTTTCTTGATTAGTAAATTTATAACAATCCTAAATAACATATTATGATATTTTTCCATCAAACATTTAATAATAAACTTTGATATGGACCAGCAGTTTATTGTTTTGTAATCATTTGTGTTCTTAAAACGTTGTAATTTTCCGCTTTAATGTTTCTTTTTTACTGTCATTTTAATTATTGATTCAATATAGAAAGAAAATTAAAATGCCGAAATGACTGATATTTGACATCATAAATGTAAAAGATATCATTATATTTTTGAGCATTTGAATTATTAATATTATTAACAATTTCTTATGTGCATTTGTAAAGTATTAATATTAATTTGATAAACTATTATGTTACTTTACATTCGTTTATCATATGGCTGCTTCAGAAAATTTGAAACTTGATGGTTTGTTATAGCCTTTGACCTCTACTGCTGTCCGCGTGGCCTAACGGATAAGGCGTCTGACTTCGAATCAGAAGATTGCAGGTTCGAGTCCTGTCGCGGACGATGTATTATGATTTCATGTTTGTGAAAAATTTTGCTCCTGTTTGAAAGGACGAATGACATCTCATCTCTTGTGTCTGACTATGCTTATTTTTCAAATTGTTTCGGGTCAAACAGCTGAATTGCTCGCACAATTGAATTATATAAGTCTACATAAATGACTAGAATTCGTATACAGTTGCAGAATAATATTTCGTCAACAAAATATTATTATTATAAAATAAGCTTTTAAATGATTCTTGAAAAATTGAATCTTAAACAGCTGAAATTTGTGAAGATAAAGAATTTAAAAAATATTATATATTTTGGTTTTATAAAATAATTTTCATAGTAAAACTCGCAATATAACGGCGTAATATCTTGAACTGAAATTAAAATTTAGTTTTTAAACTAGAAACTTTTTATGATTTAATTAAATTTTTAAAATTGTTATGAATATACTATAGCAAAGAATTTCTAAATATGCAGAATTATGATATAATGCATACTTATATAAATTTATATTTGTTTAACATATATTTTTAATATTTTATTCACTTATTAAAGATGTATGTTCCTGTTTTCAGCTTATAAAATATATTTGAATAACTTCGATATTCCGATGTATATGTTTATTCTTTTTTCCACAGGTAATGTTTGTGTATTAATGCTAACAACAATGAATTGCAAATATTCGTGAATGAGTTCGAGTGCAATATTAATGGTCAAAATAAAATAATCAATGGGAAATCCATTTCGATTTGATTTTAAAATTTTCTTGACTAGCAAATTTAAAACAATCTTAGATTAAAATATTATAATTTAAAATTTTTCTATCAACGAAAAATTTGCGGTTAATAAGCATTACTGTTCTTTGAACATTGTAAATATCTTATTTTTAATATATTGCTTTTCATTACTCTCATTTTAATCATGATTCTATAAGGAAAGAAAATTACCATGCTTAAATAACTGAATTTTAACGTCCTAAACGTAAAAGGTTTCATTATATTTTTTGAGGATTCGAAAAAAAGCATTAATATTGTTAACAAATTCTTATGCATTTGAAAAATTCTAATATTTATTTGATATATTTTTATTTTACTTTACATTCGTATATCATATGGCTGCTTCAGAAGCTTTGAGTCTTGATCGTTTGTTATAGCGTTTGACTTTTGTTGTCCGCGTGGCCTAACGGATAAGGCGTCTGACTTCGAATCAGAAGATTGCAGGTTCGAGTCCTGTCGCGGACGATGTATCGTGACTTCATGGTTATGATAAATTTTGCTCCAATTTGAAAGGACAAATGACATCTCATCTGTAAGCTCTGATTATGAATATAATTGAAGTTGTTTCGGGTCAAACAGCTGAATTGCTCGCAGGATTGAATTCATAAAGGAATGGAGTATTCCTATAAATTTGTGAATAATATTTCATGGTCAAGCTGTTTTTTTTATAAAAAAGTTTTAAAACAATTCATGCAAAAATTTAATTTTAAAAAACAGCGGAAATTTGTTAAGATAACCATTTTTAAAAAAAATTATTTATTTTTAATTTATAAAATGCAATACATATTGAACCTCGGAATATCAGTGTATAAAATCTTGAAATAAATGAAATTTTATTTTCTAAAGTAGAAACATTTGAACCTTTAATTCAAATAGTTTAAATTGGTTTTAATCTATTATATCAAGCAAATTCGAAATATACAGAATTAGGGTACAATAAACATATACTTAAATTTATAGAGAATTAACATGAAAGATTAATTATTTATTCAAATATATTAAAAATAAATATTCTTGTTTTAAATTTATAAAATATTTATCAGTGACTTTGATATACCCATTTATCTCTTGATTCTGTTTCCCCGGATAAATTTTTGTGAATAAATTTTTACAGGAATGAATTGAAAAATAACTTTAATGGAGTTCGATTCCAAAAAGAGGGTTAATATAAAGTAATCAACGAGTATTACTTTTCGATTTGAATTGAAAATTTTCTTGATTAGTAAATTTATAACAATATATATATCCTAAATAACATATTATGATATTTTTCCATCAAACATTTAATAATAAACTTTATATCGACAAGCAGTTTATTGTTTTGTAATCATTTGTGTTCTTAAAACGTTGTAATTTTCCGCTTTAATGTTTCTTTTTTACTGTCATTTTAATTATTGATTCAATATAGAAAGAAAATTAAAATGCCGAAATGACTGATATTTGACATCATAAATGTAAAAGATATCATTATATTTTTGAGCATTCGAATTATTAATATTATTAACAATTTCTTATGTGCATTTGTAAAGTATTAATATTAATTTGATAAACTATTATGTTACTTTACATTCGTTTATCATATGGCTGCTTCAGAAGCTTTGAAACTTGATGGTTTGTTATAGCCTTTGACCTGTACTGCTGTCCGCGTGGCCTAACGGATAAGGCGTCTGACTTCGAATCAGAAGATTGCAGGTTCGAGTCCTGTCGCGGACGATGTATTATGATTTCATGTTTGTGAAAACTTTTGTCCTGTTTGAAAGGACGAATGACATCTCATCTCTTGTGTCTGACTATGCTTATTTTTCAAATTGTTTCGGGTCAAACAGCTGAATTGCTCGCACAATTGAATTATATAAGTCTACATAAATGACTAGAATTCGTATACAGTTGCAGAATAATATTTAGTGGACAAAATATTATTATTATAAAATAAGCTTTTAAATGTTTCTTGAAAAATTGAATCATAAACAGCTGAATTTTGTGAAGATAAAGAATTTAAAAAATATTATATATTTTGGTTTTATAAAATAATTTTCATAGTAAAACTCGCAATATAATGGCGTAATATCTTGAACTAAAATTAAAATTTAGTTTTTAAACTAGAATCTTTTTATGATTTAATTAAATTTTTAAAATTGTTATGAATATACTATAGCAAAGAATTTCTAAATATGCAGAATTATGATATAATGCATACTTATATAAATTTATATTTGTTTAACATATATTTTTAATATTTTATTCACTTATTAAAGATGTATGTTCCTGTTTTCAGCTTATAAAATATATTTGAATAACTTCGATATTCCGATGTATATGTTTATTCTTTTTTCCACAGGTAATGTTTGTGTATTAATGCTAACAACAATGAATTGCAAATATTCGTGAATGAGTTCGAGTGCAATATTAATGGTCAAAATAAAATAATCAATGGAAATCCATTTCGATTTGATTTTAAAATTTTCTTGATTAGCAAATTTAAAACAATCTTAGATTAAAATATTATAATATTAAAATTTTTCTATCAACGAAACATTTGCGGTTAATAAAAATTTCCGTTCTTTGAACATTGCAAATTTCTTATTTTTAATATATTGCTTTTCATTACTCTCATTTTAATCATGATTCTATAAGGAAAGAAAATTACCATGCTTAAATAACTGAATTTTAACGTCTTAAACGTAAAAGATTTCATTATATTTTTTGAGGATTCGAAAAAAAGCATTAATATTGTTAACAAATTCTTATGCATTTGAAAAATACTAATATTTATTTGATATCCGTTTATTCTACTTTACATTCGTATATCATATGGCTGCTTCAGAAGCTTTGAGTCTTGTTCGTTTGTTATAGCGTTTGACATTTGTTGTCCGCGTGGCCTAACGGATAAGGCGTCTGACTTCGAATCAGAAGATTGCAGGTTCGAGTCCTGTCGCGGACGATGTATCGTGACTTCATGGTTATGATAAATTTTGCTCCAATTTGAAAGGACAAATGACATCTCATCTGTAAGCTCTGATTATGAATATAATTGAAGTTGTTTCGGGTCAAACAGCTGAATTGCTCGCAGGATTGAATTCATAAAGGAATGGAGTATTCCTATAAATTTGTGAATAATATTTCATGGTCAAGCTGTTTTTTTTATAAAAAAGTTTTAAAACAATTCATGCAAAAATTTAATTTTAAAAAACAGCGGAAATTTGTTAAGATAACCATTTTTAAAAAAAAATTATTTATTTTTAATTTATAAAATGCCATACATATTGAACCTCGGAATATCAGTGCATAAAATCTTGAAATAAATGAAATTTTATTTTCTAAAGTAGAAACATTTGAACCTTTAATTCAAATAGTTTAAATTGGTTTTAATCTTTTAAATCAAGCAAATTCGAAATATACAGAATTAGGATACAATAAACATATACTTAAATTTATAGAGAATTAACATGAAAGATTAATTATTTATTCAAATATATTAAAAATAAATATTCTTGTTTTAAATTTATAAAATATTTATCAGTGACTTTGATATACCCATTTATCTCTTGATTCTGTTTCCCCGGATAAATTTTTGTGAATAAATTTTTACAGGAATGAATTGAAAAATAACTTTAATGGAGTTCGATTCCAAAAAGAGGGTTAATATAAAGTAATCAACGAGTATTACTTTTCGATTTGAATTGAAAATTTTCTTGATTAGTAAATTTATAACAATCCTAAATAACATATTATGATATTTTTATATCAAATATTTAATAATAAACTTTGATATCGACCAGCAGTTTATTGTTTTGTAATCATTTGTGTTCTTAAAACGTTGTAATTTTCCGCTTTAATGTTTCTTTTTTACTGTCATTTTAATTATTGATTCAATATAGAAAGAAAATTAAAATGCCGAAATGACTGATATTTGACATCATAAATGTAAAAGATATCATTATATTTTTGAGCATTCGAATTATTAATATTATTAACAATTTCTTATGTGCATTTGTAAAGTATTAATATTAATTTGATAAACTATTATGTTACTTTACATTCGTTTATCATATGGCTGCTTCAGAAGCTTTGAAACTTGATGGTTTGTTATAGCCTTTGACCTGTATTGCTGTCCGCGTGGCCTAACGGATAAGGCGTCTGACTTCGAATCAGAAGATTGCAGGTTCGAGTCCTGTCGCGGACGATGTATTATGATTTCATGTTTGTGAAAAATTTTGCTCCTGTTTGAAAGGACAAATGACATCTCATCTCTTGTATCTGACTATGCTTATTATTCAAATTGTTTCGGGTCAAACTGCTGAATTGCTCGCTGGATTGAATTTTATAAGTCTACATAAAAGACTACAATTCGTATACAGTTGCAGAATACAATTTCATGGACTATTATTATTATAAAAAATTTTTAAATGATTGTTGAAAAATTGAATCTTAAACAGCTGAAATTTGTGAAGATAAAGTCTTTAAAAATATTATTTATTTTGTTTTATAAAATAATTTTGATAGTAAAACTCGCAATATAACGGCGTAAAATCTTGAACTAAAATGAAATTTTAGTTCTTAAACTAGAAACTTTTTATGATTTAATTAAATATTTAAAATTGATATGAATATATTATAGTAAACAATTTCTAAATATGCAGAATTATGATATAATGCATAGTTATATAAATTTATAGTTGTTTAACATATACTTTTAATATTTTATTCACTTATTAAAGATGTATGTTCCTGTTTTTAGCTTATAAAATATATTTGAATATCTTCGATATTCCGATGTATATATTTATTCTTTTTTCCACAGTTAATGTTTTTGTATTAATGCTAAAAGCAGTGAATTGCAAATATTCGTGAATGATTTCGAATGCAATATTAATGGTGAAAATAAAATAATCAATGGGAAATCCATTTCGATTTGATTTTAAAATTTTCTTGATTAGCAAATTTAAAACAATCTTAGATTAAAATATTATAATATTAAATTTTTCTATCAACGAAACATTTTAAGGTTAATAAAAATTTCTGTTCTTTGAACATTATAAATTTCCAGGAATATCAGTAATGAATTTCGGGATGATTATCGGAATATCAGTAATGAAAAGCAATATATTAAAAATAAATTCAAATAGTTATTTTTAATATATTGCTTTTCATTACTCTCATTTTAATCATGATTCTATAAGGAAAGAAAATTACCATGCTTAAATAACTGATATTTAACGTCATAAACGTAAAAGGTTTCATTATAATTTTTGAGGATTCAAAGAAAAGCATTAAAATTATTAACAAATTCTTATGCATTTGAAATATACTAATATTTATTTGATATTCTTTTATTTTACTTTACATCCGTTTATCATATGGCTGCTTCAGAAGCTATGAGTCTTGATCGTTTGTTATAGGGATTGTCTTTTGTTGTCCGCGTGGCCTAACGGATAAGGCATCTGACTTCGAATCAGAAGATTGCAGGTTCGAGTCCTGTCGCGGACGATGTATCATGACTTCATGTTTGCGAAAAATTTTGCTCCTATTTGAAACAACAAATGACATCTCATCTGTTATGTCTTACTATGAATATTATTGAAGTTGTTTCGGGTAAAACAGCTGAATTGCTCGCAGGATGGAATTCATAAAAGAATGGAGTATTCCTATAAATTTGTGAATAATATTTCATGGTCAAGCTGTTTTTTTTATAAAAAAGTTTTAAAACAATTCATGCAAAAATTTAATTTTAAAAAACAGCGGAAATTTGTTAAGATAACCATTTTTAAAAAAAATTATTTATTTTTAATTTATAAAATGCCATACATATTGAACCTCGGAATATCAGTGCATAAAATCTTGAAATAAATGAAATTTTATTTTCTAAAGTAGAAACATTTGAACCTTTAATTCAAATAGTTTAAATTGGTTTTAATCTATTATATAAAGCAAATTCGAAATATACAGAATTAGGATACAATAAACATATACTTAAATTTATAGAGGATTAACATGAAAGTTTAATTATTTATTCGGATATTAAAAATAAATATTCTTGTTTTAAATTTATAAAATATTTATCAGTGACTTTGATATAATCATGTATCTGTTGATTCTGTTTCCCCGGATTAATCTTTTTGAATACATTTTTACAGGAATGAATTGAAAAATAACTTTAATGGAGTTCGATTCCAAAAAGAGGGCTAATATAAAGTAATCAACAAGTATTACTTTTCGATTTGAATTGAAAATTTTCTTGATTAGTAAATTTATAACAATCCTAAATAACATATTATGATATTTTTCCATCAAACATTTAATAATAAACTTTGATATCGACAAGCAGTTTATTGTTTTGTAATCATTTGTGTTCTTAAAACGTTGTAAATTTCCGCTTTAATGTTTCTTTTTTACTGTCATTTTAATTATTGATTCAATATAGAAAGAAAATTAAAATGCCGAAATGACTGATATTTGACATCATAAATGTAAAAGATATCATTATATTTTTGAGCATTCGAATTATTAATATTATTAACAATTTCTTATGTGCATTTGTAAAGTATTAATATTAATTTGATAAACTATTATGTTACTTTACATTCGTTTATCATATGGCTGCTTCAGAAGCTTTGAAACTTGATGGTTTGTTATAGCCTTTGACCTGTACTGCTGTCCGCGTGGCCTAACGGATAAGACGTCTGACTTCGAATCAGAAGATTGCAGGTTCGAGTCCTGTCGCGGACGATGTATTATGATTTCATGTTTGTGAAAACTTTTATTCCTGTTTGAAAGGACAATGACATCTCATCTCTTGTAACTGACTATGCTTATTATTCAAATTGTTTCGATTCAAACCGCTGGATTGAATTTTATAAGTCTACATAAAATACTACAATTCGTATACAGTTGCAGAATACAATTTCGTAAACAAAATATTATTATTATAAATCATTTTTAAATGATTGTTGAAAAATTGAATCTTAAACAGCTGAAATTTGTGAAGATAAAGACTTTAAAAATATTATTTATTTTGTTTTATGAAATAATTTTGATAGTAAAACTCGCAATATAACGGCGTAAAATCTTGAACTAAAATGAAATTTTAGTTTTTAAACTTGAAACTTTTTATGATTTAATAGAATTTTTAAAATTGATAAGAATATATTATAGCAAACAATTTCTAAATATGCAGAATTATGATATAATGCATAGTTATATAAATTTATATTTGTTTAACATATATTTTTAATATTTTATTCACTTATTAAAAATGTATGTTCCTGTTTTTAGCTTATAAAATATATTTGAATATCTTCGATATTCCGATGTATATGTTTATTCTTTTTTCCACAGTTAATGTTTTTGTATTAATGCTAACAGCAGTGAATTGCAAATATTCGTGAATGATTTCGAATTGCAATATTAAAGGTCAAAATAAAATAATCAATGGGAAATCCATTTCGATTTGATTTTAAAATTTTCTTGATTAGCAAATTTAAAACAATCTTAGATTAAAATATTATAATATTAAATTTTTCTATCAACGAAACATTTTAAGATTAATAAAAATTTCTGTTCTTTGAACATTGCAAATTTCTTATTTTTAATATATTGCTTTTCATAACTCTCATTTTAATCTTGATTCTATAAGGAAAGAAAATTACCATGCTTAAATAACTGATTTTTAACGTCATAATTGTAAAAGGTTTCATTATATTTTTTGAGGATTCAAAGAAAAGTATTAAAATTATTAATAAAATTCTTATGCATTTGAAAAATACTAATATTTATTTGATATACGTTTATTTTACTTTACATCCGTATATCATATGGCTGCTTCAGAAGCTTTGAGTCTTGATCGTTTGTTATAGCGTTTGACATTTGTTGTCCGCGTGGCCTAACGGATAAGGCGTCTGACTTCGAATCAAAAGATTGCAGGTTCGAGTCCTGTCGCGGACGATGTATCGTGACTTCATGTTTGCGAAAAATTTTGCTCCTATTTGAAAGAACAAATGACATCTCATCTGTTAGGTCTTACTATGAATATTATTGAAGTTGTTTCGGGTTAAACAGCTGAATTGCTCGCAGGATTGAATTCATAAAGGAATGGAGTATTCCTATAAATTTGTGAATAATATTTCATGGTCAAGCTGTTTTTTTTATAAAAAAGTTTTAAAACAATTCATGCAAAAATTTAATTTTAAAAAACAGCGGAAATTTGTTAAGATAACCATTTTTAAAAAAAAATTATTTATTTTTAATTTATAAAATGCCATACATATTGAACCTCGGAATATCAGTGCATAAAATCTTGAAATAAATGAAATTTTATTTTCTAAAGTAGAAACATTTGAACCTTTAATTCAAATAGTTTAAATTGGTTTTAATCTATTAAATCAAGCAAATTCGAAATATACAGAATTAGGATACAATAAACATATACTTAAATTTATAGAGAATTAACATGAAAGATTAATTATTTATTCAAATATATTAAAAATAAATATTCTTGTTTTAAATTTATAAAATATTTATCAGTGACTTTGATATACCCATGAATCTGTTGATTCTGTTTCCCCGGATTAATCTTTGTGAATAAATTTTTACAGGAATGCATTGAAAATTAACTTTAATGGAGTTCGATTCCAAAAAGAGAGCAAATATAAAGTAATCAACGAGTATTACTTTCCGATTTGAATTGAAAATTTTCTTGATTAGTAAATTTATAACAATCCTAAATAACATATTATGATATTTTTCCATCAAACATTTAATAATAAACTTTGATATGGACCAGCAGTTTATTGTTTTGTAATCATTTGTGTTCTTTGAACGTTGTAATTTTCCGTTTTAATGTTTCTTTTTTACTGTCATTTTAATTATTGATTCAATATAGAAAGAAAATTAAAATGCCGAAATGACTGATATTTGACATCATAAATGTAAAAGATATCATTATATTTTTGAGCATTTGAATTATTAATATTATTAACAATTTCTTATGTGCATTTGTAAAGTATTAATATTAATTTGATAAACTATTATGTTACTTTACATTCGTATATCATATGGCTGCTTCAGAAGCTTTGAAACTTGATGGTTTGTTATAGCCTTTGACCTGTATTGCTGTCCGCGTGGCCTAACGGATAAGGCGTCTGACTTCGAATCAGAAGATTGCAGGTTCGAGTCCTGTCGCGGACGATGTATTATGATTTCATGTTTGTGAAAAATTTTGCTCCTGTTTGAAAGGACGAATGACATCTCATCTCTTGTGTCTGACTATGCTTATTTTTCAAATTGTTTCGGGTCAAACAGCTGAATTGCTCGCACAATTGAATTATATAAGTCTACATAAATGACTAGAATTAATATACAGTTGCAGAATAATATTTAGTGGACAAAATATTATTATTATAAAATAAGCTTTTAAATGATTCTTGAAAAATTGAATCATAAACAGCTGAATTTTGTGAAGATAAAGAATTTAAAAAATATTATATATTTTGGTTTTATAAAATAATTTTCATAGTAAAACTCGCAATATAACGGCGTAATATCTTGAACTGAAATTAAAATTTAGTTTTTAAACTAGAAACTTTTTATGATTTAATTAAATTTTTAAAATTGTTATGAATATACTATAGCAAAGAATTTCTAAATATGCAGAATTATGATATAATGCATACTTATATAAATTTATAGTTGTTTAACATATATTTTTAATATTTTATTCACTTATTAAAGATGTATGTTCCTGTTTTCAGCTTATAAAATATATTTGAATAACTTCGATATTCCGATGTATATGTTTATTCTTTTTTCCACAGGTAATGTTTGTGTATTAATGCTAACAACAATGAATTGCAAATATTCGTGAATGAGTTCGAGTGCAATATTAATGGTCAAAATAAAATAATCAATGGGAAATCCATTTCGATTTGATTTTAAAATTTTCTTGACTAGCAAATTTAAAACAATCTTAGATTAAAATATTATAATTTAAAATTTTTCTATCAACGAAAAATTTGCGGTTAATAAGCATTACTGTTCTTTGAACATTGTAAATATCTTATTTTTAATATACTGCTTTTCATTACTCTCATTTTAATCATGATTCTATAAGGAAAGAAAATTACCATGCTTAAATAACTGAATTTTAACGTCCTAAACGTAAAAGGTTTCATTATATTTTTTGAGGATTCGAAAAAAAGCATTAATATTGTTAACAAATTCTTATGCATTTGAAAAATTCTAATATTTATTTGATATATTTTTATTTTACTTTACATTCGTATATCATATGGCTGCTTCAGAAGCTTTGAGTCTTGATCGTTTGTTATAGCGTTTGACTTTTGTTGTCCGCGTGGCCTAACGGATAAGGCGTCTGACTTCGAATCAGAAGATTGCAGGTTCGAGTCCTGTCGCGGACGATGTATCGTGACTTCATGATTATGAGAAATTTTTCTCCTACTTGAAAGGACAAGTGACATCTCATCTGTTTGGTCTTACTATGAATATTATTGAAGTTGTTTCGGGTTAAACAGCTGAATTGCTCGCAGGATTGAATTCATAAAGGAATGGAGTATTCCTATAAATTTGTGAATAATATTTCATGGTCAAGCTGTTTTTTTTTATAAAAAAGTTTTAAAACAATTCATGCAAAAATGTAATTTTAAAAAACAGCGGAAATTTGTTAAGATAACCATTTTTAAAAAAAATTATTTATTTTTAATTTATAAAATGCCATACATATTGAACCTCGGAATATCAGTGCATAAAATCTTGAAATAAATGAAATTTTATTTTCTAAAGTAGAAACATTTGAACCTTTAATTCAAATAGTTTAAATTGGTTTTAATCTATTAAATCAAGCAAATTCGAAATATACAGAATTAGATTACAATAAACATATACTTAAATTTATAGAGAATTAACATGAAAGATTAATTATTTATTCAAATATATTAAAAATAAATATTCTTGTTTTAAATTTTTAAAATAGTTATCAGTGACTTTGATATACCCATGAATCTGTTGATTCTGTTTCCCCGGATTAATCTTTGTGAACAAATTTTTACAGGAATGCATTGAAAATTAACTTTAATGGAGTTCGATTCCAAAAAGAGGGCTAATATAAAGTAATCAACGAGTATTACTTTTCGATTTGAATTGAAAATTTTCTTGATTAATAAATTTATAACAATCCTAAATAACATATTATGATATTTTTCCATCAAACATTTAATAATAAACTTTGATGTGGACCAGCAGTTTATTGTTTTGTAATCATTTGTGTTCTTAGAACGTTGTAATTTTCCGTTTTAATGTTTCTTTTTTACTGTCATTTTAATTATTGATTCAATATAGAAAGAAAATTAAAATGCCGAAATGACTGATATTTGACATCATAAATGTAAAAGATATCATTATATTTTTGAGCATTCGAATTATTAATATTATTAACAATTTCTTATGTGCATTTGTAAAGTATTAATATTAATTTGATAAACTATTATGTTACTTTACATTCGTTTATCATATGGCTGCTTCAGAAGCTTTGAAACTTGATGGTTTGTTATAGCCTTTGACCTGTACTGCTGTCCGCGTGGCCTAACGGATAAGGCGTCTGACTTCGAATCAGAAGATTGCAGGTTCGAGTCCTGTCGCGGACGATGTATTATGATTTCATGTTTGTGAAAAATTTTGCTCCTGTTTGAAAGGACAAATGACATCTCATCTCTTGTATCTGACTATGCTTATTATTCAAATTGTTTCGATTTAAACTGCTGAATTGCTCGCTGGATTGAATTTTATAAGTCTACATAAAAGACTGCAATTCATATACAGTTGCAGAATACAATTTCATGGACAAACTATTATTATTATAAAAAAATTTTTAAATGATTGTTGAAAAATTGAATCCTAAACAGTTGAAATTTGTGAAGATAAAGAATTTAAAAAATATTATTTATTTTGTTTTATAAAATAATTTTGATAGTAAAACTCGCAATATAACGTCGTAAAATCTTGAACTAAAATGAAATTTAATTTTTAAACTTGAAACTTTTTATGATTTAATAGAATTTTTAAAATTGATAAGAAAATATTATATTAAACAATTTCTAAATATGCAGAATTATGATATAATGCATAGTTTTATAAATTTATATTTGTTTAACATATATTTTTAATACTTTATTCACTTATTTAAAATGTATGTTCTTGTTTATAGCTTATAAAATATATTTGAATATCTTCGATATTCCGATGTATATGTTTATTCTTTTTTCCACAGTTAATGTTTTTGTATTAATGCTAACAGCAGTGAATTGCAAATATTCGTGAATGATTTCGAATTGCAATATTAAAGGTCAAAATAAAATAATCAATGGGAAATCCATTTCGATTTGATTTTAAAATTTTCTTGATTAGCAAATTTAAAACAATCTTAGATTAAAATATTATAATATTAAATTTTTCTATCAACGAAACATTTTAAGATTAATAAAAATTTCTGTTCTTTGAACATTGCAAATTTCTTATTTTTAATATATTGCTTTTCATAACTCTCATTTTAATCTTGATTCTATAAGGAAAGAAAATTACCATGCTTAAATAACTGATTTTTAATGTCATAATTGTAAAAGGTTTCATTATATTTTTTGAGGATTCAAAGAAAAGTATTAAAATTATTAATAAAATTCTTATGCATTTGAAAAATACTAATATTTATTTGATATACGTTTATTTTACTTTACATTCGTATATCATATGGCTGCTTCAGAAGCTTTGAGTCTTGATCGTTTGTTATAGCGTTTGACTTTTGTTGTCCGCGTGGCCTAACGGATAAGGCGTCTGACTTCGAATCAGAAGATTGCAGGTTCGAGTCCTGTCGCGGACGATGTATCGTGACTTCATGATTATGAGAAATTTTGCTCCTACTTGAAAGGACAAGTGACATCTCATTTGTTTGGTCTTACTATGAATATTATTGAAGTTGTTTCGGGTTAAACAGCTGAATTGCTCGCAGGATTGAATTCATAAAGGAATGGAATATTAATATAAATTTGTGAATACAATTTCGTGGTCAAGCTGTTTTTTTTTATAAAAATGTTTTAAAACAATTCATGCAAAAATTTAATTTAAAAAATAGCGGAAATTTGTTAAGATAAACATTTTTAAAAAATATTATTTTTTTTTAATTTATTAAATGCAATACATATTGAACCTTGGAATATCAGTGCGGAAAGTCTTGAAAAAATGAAATTTTATTTTCTACAGTAGAAACACTTGAACCTTTAATTCAAATAGTTTAAATTGGTTTGAATCTATTATATCAAGCAAATTCGAAATATACAGAATTAGGATACAATAAACATATACTTAAATTTATAGAGGATTAACATGAAAGTTTAATTATTTATTCGCATATTAAAAATAAATATTCTTGTTTTAAATTTATAAAATATTTATCAGTGACTTTGATATACCCATGTATCTGTTGATTCTGTTTCCCCGGATTAATCTTTGTGAATAAATTTTTACAGGAATGAATTGAAAAATAACTTTAATGGAGTTCGATTCCAAAAAGAGGGCTAATATAAAGTAATCAACGAGTATTACTTTTCGATTTGAATTGAAAATTTTCTTGATTAGTAAATTTATAACAATCCTAAATAACATATTATGATATTTTTCCATCAAACATTTAATAATAAACTTTGATATCGACCAGCAGTTTATTGTTTTGTAATCATTTGTGTTCTTTGAACGTTGTAATTTTCCGTTTTAATGTTTCTTTTTTACTGTCATTTTAATTATTGATTCAATATAGAAAGAAAATTAAAATGCCGAAATGACTGATATTTGACATCATAAATGTAAAAGATATCATTATATTTTTGAGCATTCGAATTATTAATATTATTAACAATTTCTTATGTGCATTTGTAAAGTATTAATATTAATTTGATAAACTATTATGTTACTTTACATTCATTTATCATATGGCTTCTTCAGAAGCTTTGAAGGTTGATGGTTTGTTATAGCCTTTCTCCTGTATTGCTGTCCGCGTGGCCTAACGGATAAGGCGTCTGCCTTCGAATCAGAAGATTGCAGGTTCGAGTCCTGTCGCGGACGATATATTATGATTTCATGTTTGTGAAAAATTTTGCTCCTGTTTGAAAGGACGAATGACATCTCATCTCTTGTGTCTGACTATGCTTATTATTCAAATTGTTTCGGGTCAAACTGCTGAATTGCTCGCTGGATTGGATTTTATAAGTCTACATAAAAGACTACAATTCGTATACAGTTACAGAATACAATTTCATGGACAAACTATTATTATTATAAAAAAATTTTTAAATGATTGTTGAAAAATTGAATCTTAAACAGCTGAAATTTGTGAAGATAAAGAAATTAAAAAATATTATTTATTTTGTTATATAAAATAAGTTTGATAGTAAAACTGGCAATATAACGGCGTAAAATCTTGAACTAAAATGAAATTTTAGTTCTTAAACTAAAAACTTTTTATGATTTAATTAAATATTTAAAATTGATATGAATATATTATAGCAAACAATTTCTAAATATGCAGAATTATGATATAATGCATAATTATAAAAAATTATATTTGTTTAATATATAATTTTAATATTTTATTCACTTATTAAAAATGTATGTTCCTGTTTTTAGCTTATAAAATATATTTGAATATCTTCGATATTCCGATGTATATGTTTATTCTTTTTTCCACAGTTAATGTTTTTGTATTAATGCTAACAGCAGTGAATTGTAAATATTCGTGAATGATTTCGAATGCAATATTAATGGTCAAAATAAAATAATCAATGGGAAATCCATCTCGATTTGATTTTAAAATTTTCTTGATTAGCAAATTTAAAACAAACTTAGATTAAAATATTATTATATTAAATTTTTCTATCAACGAAACACTTTAAGGTTAATAAAAATTTCTGTTCTTTGAACATTACAAATTTCTTATTTTTAATATATTGCTTTTTATTACTCTCATTTTAATCATGATTCTATAAGGAAAGAAAATTACCATGCTTAAATAACTGATTTTTAACGTCATAAACGTAAAAGGTTTCATTATAATTTTTGAGGATTCAAAGAAATGTATTAAAATTATTAACAAATTCTTATGCATTTGAAAAATACTAATATTTATTTGATATACTTTTATTTTACTTTACATCCGTATATCATATGGCTGCTTCAGAAGCTATGAGTCTTGATCGTTTGTTATAGCGATTGACTTTTGTTGTCCGCGTGGCCTAACGGATAAGGCGTCTGACTTAGAATCAGAAGATTGCAGGTTCGAGTCCTGTCGCGGACGATGTGTCATGACTTCATGTTTGCGAAAAATTTTGCTCCTATTTGAAAGAACAAATGACATCTCATCTCTTAGGTCTTACTATGAATATTTTTGAAGTTGTTTCGGGTTAAACAGCTGAATTGCTCGCAGGATTGAATTCATAAAGGAATGGAGTATTCCTATAAATTTGTGAATACAATTTCGTGGTCAAGCTGTTTTTTTAATAAAAATGTTTTAAAACAATTCATGCAAAAATTTAATTTTAAAAAATAGCGGAAATTTGTTAAGATAAACATTTTTAAAAAATATTATTTTTTTTTAATTTATTAAATGCAATACATATTGAACCTCGGAATATCAGTACGTAAAATCTTCAAATAAATGAAATTTTATTTTCTAAAGTAGAAACATTTGAACCTTTAATTCAAATAGTTTAAATTGGTTTTAATCTATTACATCAAGCAAATTCGAAATATAAAGAATTAGGATACAATAAACATATACTTAAATTTATAGAGGATTAACATGAAAGTTTAATTATTTATTCGCATATTAAAAATAAATATCCTTGTTTTAAATTTATAAAATATTTATCAGTGACTTTGATATAACCATGTATCTGATGATTCTGTTTCCCCGGATTAATCTTTGTGAATAAATTTTTACAGGAATGAATTGAAAAATAACTTTAATGGAGTTCGATTCCAAAAAGAAGGCTAACATAAAGTAATCAACGAGTATTACTTTTCGATTTGAATTGAAAATTTTCTTGATTAGTAAATTTATAACAATCCTAAATAACATATTATGATATTTTTCCATCAAACATTTAATAATAAACTTTGATATCGACCAGCAGTTTATTGTTTTGTAATCATTTGTGTTCTTTGAACGTTGTAATTTTCCGTTTTAATGTTTCTTTTTTACTGTCATTTTAATTATTGATTCAATATAGAAAGAAAATTAAAATGCCGAAATGACAGATATTTGACATCATAAACGTAAAAGATATCATTATATTTTTGAGCATTCGAATTATTAATATTATTAACAAATTCTTATGTGCATTTGTAAAGTATTAATATTAATTTGATAAACTATTATGTTACTTTACATTCATTTATCATATGGCTTCTTCAGAAGCTTTGAAAGTTGATGGTTTGTTATAGCCTTTGTCCTGTATTGCTGTCCATGTGGCCTAACGGATAAGGCGTTTGACTTCGAATCAGAAGATTACAGGTTCGAGTCCTGTCGCGGACGATGTATTATGATTTCATGTTTGTGAAAAATTTTGCTCCTCTTTGAAAGGACGAATGACATCTCATCTCTTGTGTCTGACTATGTTTATTATTCAAACTGTTTCGGGTCAAACTGCTGAATTGCTCGCTGGATTGGATTTTATAAGTCTACATAAAAGACTACAATTCGTATACAGTTGCAGAATACAATTTCATGGACAAACTATTATTATTATAAAAAATTTTTTAAATGATTGTTGAAAAATTGAATCTTAAACAGCTGAAGTTTGTGAAGATAAAGAAATTTAAAAATATTATTTATTTTGTTATATAAAATAATTTTGATAGTAAAACTCGAAATATAACGGCGTAAAATCTTGAACTAAAATGAAATTTTAGTTCTTAAACTAGAAACTTTTTATGATTTAATTAAATATTTAAAATTGATATGAATATATTATAGCAAACAATTTCTAAATATGCAGAATTATGATATAATGCATAGTTATATAAATTTATATTTGTTTAACATATATTTTTAATATTTTATTCACTTATTAAAAATGTATGTTCCTGTTTTTAGCTTATAAAATATATTTGAATATCTTTGATATTCCGATGTATATGTTTATTCTTTTTTCCACAGTTAATGTTTTTGTATTAATGCTAACAGCATTGAATTGCAAATATTCGTGAATGATTTCGAATGCAATATTAATGGTCAAAATAAAATAATCAATGGGAAATCCATTTCGATTTGATTTTAAAATTTTCTTGATTAGCAAATTTAAAACAATCTTAGATTAAAATATTATAATATTAAATTTTTCTATCAACGAAACATTTTAAGATTAATAAAAATTTCTGTTCTTTGAACATTGCAAATTTCTTATTTTTAATATATTGCTTTTCATTACTCAAATTTTAATCATGATTCTATAAGAAAAGAAAATTACCATGCTTAAATAACTGATTTTTAACGTCATAAACGTAAAAGGTTTGATTATAATTTTTGAGGATTCAAAGAAAAGCATTAAAATTATTAACAAATTCTTATGCATTTGAAAAATACTAATTTTTATTTGATATACTTTTATTTTACTTTACATCCGTATATCATATGGCTGCTTCAGAAGCTATGAGTCTTGATCATTTGTTATAGCGTTTGACTCTTGTTGTCCGCGTGGCCTAACGGATAAGGCGTCTGTCTTCGAATCAGAAGATTGCAGGTTCGAGTCCCGTCGCGGACGATGTGTCATGACTTCATGTTTGCGAACAATTTTGCTCCTATTTGAAACAACAAATGACATCTCATCTGTTAGGTCTTACTATGAATATTATTGAAGTTGTTTCGGGTTAAGCAGCTGAATTGCTCGCAGGATTGAATTCATAAAAGAATGGAGTATTCCTATAAATTTGTGAATACAATTTCGTGGTCAAGCTGTTTTTTTTATAAAAATGTTTTAAAACACTTCATGCAAATATTTAATTTAAAAAATAGCGGAAATTTGTTAAGATAAACATTTTTAAAAAATATTATTTTTTTTAATTTATTAAATGCAATACATATTGAACCTCGGAATATCAGTGCGGAAAGTCTTGAAAAAATGAAATTTTATTTTCTACAGTAGAAACACTTGAACCTTTAATTCAAATAGTTTAAATTGGTTTTAATCTATTATATCAAGCAAATTCGAAATATACAGAATTAGAATACAATAAACATATACTTAAATTTATAGAGGATTAACATGAAAGTTTAATTATTTATTCGCATATTAAAAGTAAATATTCTTGTTTTAAATTTATAAAATATTTATCAGTGACTTTGATATACCCATGTATCTGTTGATTCTGTTTCCCCGGATTAATCTTTGTGAATAAATTTTCACAGGAATGAATTGAAAAATAACTTTAATGGAGTTCGATTCCAAAAAGAGGCCTAATATAAAGTTATCAACAAGTATTACTTTTCGATTTGAATTGAAAATTTTCTTGATTAGAAAATTTATAACAATCCTAAATAACATATTATGACATTTTTCCATCAAACATTTTATAATAAACTTTGATATCGACCAACAGTTTATTGTTTTGTAATCATTTGTGTTCTTTGAACGTTGTAATTTTCCGTTTTATTGTTTCTTTTTTGCTGTCATTTTAATTATTGATTCAATATAGAAAGAAAATTAAAATGCCGAAATGACAGATATTTAACATCATAAATGTAAAAGATATCATTATATTTTTGAGCATTCGAATTGTTAATATTATTAAAAATTTCTTATGTGCATTTGTAAAGTATTAATATTAATTTGATAAACTATTATGTTACTTTACATTCGTTTATCATATGGCTTCTTCAGAAGCTTTGAAAGTTGATGGTTTGTTATAGTCTTTGACCTGTATTGCTGTCCGCGTGGCCTAACGGATAAGGCGTCTGACTTCGAATCAGAAGTTTGCAGGTTCGAGTCCTGTCGCGGACGATGTATTTTGATTTCATGTTTGTGAAAAATTTTGCTCCTGTTTGAAAGGACGAATGACATTTCATCTCTTGTGTCTGACTATGCTTATTATTCAAATTGTTTCGGGTCAAACTGCTGAATTGCTCGCTGGATTGAATTTTATAAGTCTACATAAAAGACTACAATTCGTATACAGTTGCAGAATACAATTTCATGGACAAACTATTATTATTATAAAAAAAATTTTAAATGATTGTTGAAAAATTGAATCGTAAACAGCTGAAATTTGTGAAGATAAAGAATTAAAAATATTATTTATTTGGTTTTATAAAATAATTTTGATAGTAAAACAAGCAATATAAGGGTGAAAAATCTTGAACTAAAATGAAATTTTAGTTCTTAAACTCGAAACTTTTTAAGATTTAAGTAAATATTTAAAATTTATATGAATATATTATAGCAAACAATTTCTAAATATGCAGAATTATGATATAATGCATAGTTTTATAAATTTATATTTGTTTAACATATATATTTTTAATATTTTATTCACTTATTAAAGATGTATGTTCCTGTTTTTAGCTTATAAAATATATTTGAATATCTTCGATATTCCGATGTATATAATTTTTCTTTTTTCCACAGTTAATGTTTTTGTATTAATGGTAACAGCAGTGAATTTGCAAAAATTCGTGAATGATTTCGAATGCAGTATTAATGGTCAAAATAAAATAATCAATGGGAAATCCATTTCGATTAGATTTTAAAATTTTCTTGATTAGCAAATTTAAAACAATCTTAGATTAAAATATTATAATATTAAATTTTTCTATCAACGAAACATTTTAAGGTTAATAAACATTTCTGTTCATTGAACATTGCAAATTTCTTATTTTTAATATATTGCTTTTCATTACTCTCATTTTAATCATGATTCTATAAGGAAAGAAAATTACCATGCTTAAATAACTGATTTTTAACGTCATAAACGTAAAAGGTTTCATTATATTTTTTGAGGATTCAAAGAAAAGCATTAAAATTATTAACAAATTCTTATGCATTTGAAAAATACTAATATTTATTTGATATACTTTTATTTTACTTTACATTCGTATATCATATGGCTGCTTCAGAAGCTTTAGTCTTCATCATTTGTTATAGCGTTTGACTTTTGTTGTCCGCGTGGCCTAACGGATAAGGCGTCTGACTTCGAATCAGAAGATTTCAGGTTCGAGTCCTGTCGCGGACGATGTATCATGACTTCATGTTTACGAAAAATGTAGCTCCTATTTGAAAGGACAAATGACATCTTATCCGTTGTGTCTGACAATGAATATTCAAGATGTTTCGGGTTGAATTGCTGAATTGCTCGCAGGAATGAATTCATAAGCAAATGGAGAATTCCTATAAATTTATGAATAAAGTTTCTTGGACAAGCTGTTTTTTTATTTTTTTTAATAAAATTGTTTTAAAATAATTCATGCAAAAATTTAATTTCAATAAAGAGCTGAAATTTGTTAAGATATCCATTTTTAAAAAATATTATTTATTTTTGTTTTATAAAAAAGAAAAATATTGTGAACCTCGGAATGTCAGTGCGTAACATCTTGAAATAATCGAATTATAGTTTCTAAACTAGAAACTTTTGCACCTTTAATTGAAATAGTTTAAATTGGTTTTAATCTATTATATCAAGCAAATTCGAAATGTATTACATTAAGATATAATAAACATCTACTTAAATTTATAAATGATTAACATGAAAGTTTAAATTCTCATTCGCAAATTAAAAATGTATATTTTTGTTTTTACTTTATAAAATATTTATCAGTGTCTTTGATATACCAATGTATCTGTTGATTCTGTTTCCCGTGGTTAATCTTTGTGTATTAATTGTGACAGGAATGAATTGCGAATAATGTTAATGGAGTTCGATTCCAAATAGAAAGCTAATATAAAGTAATCCACCAGTATTACCTTTTGCATTGAATTCAAAATTTTCTTGATTAAATTTATAATAATCCTATTTAAAATATTTTTATATTTTTCTATGAAATAGTTAATAATCAACTTTGTTATGAACCAGCAATTTATTGTTTTCTAATCTTTTTTTTTTTTTTTTTTTTTTTTTTTTTTTTTTGAACGTTGTAAATTTCGGTTTTAATATTTCTTATTTTTTAGTATCATTTTAATTAGTGATTCTATATAGAAAGGAAATTAAAATGTCGAAATGACTGATTTTTGACATCATAAATGTAAAAGATATCATTATAATTTTTGAGGATATTCGAAGAGAAGTATTAATATTACTAACACACAAACTCTTATGCGATTGAAAACTATTAATATATTTTTGATATACTTTAATGTTATTTTACATTCGTTTACCATATGGCAGCTGCAGAAGCTTTGATCATTGATCGTTTTTTGTAAACGTCGATTATCTCTTTGTTAGCGTGGCCTAACGGATAAGGCGTCTGTCTTCGAATCAGAAAGTTACTGGTTCGATCTTATCTATCTGTCTGCTGTGTCTTACTATGAATATTATTCAAGTTGTTTCGGGACAAACCGCTAAAATGCTCGCTGGATTGAATTTTATCAATCTTGATAAATAAATGGAGAATTCCTATAAATTTATAGGAATTCGATATAAATTCAAAATATTGTTGATTAGTAAATATATATCATTCCTAGTTAAAATATTATGATATTTTTCTATGAAATATAATCAACTTTAATATATATATATATATATATATATATATATATATATATATATATATATATATATATATATATATATATATATATATATATATATATATATATATATATATATCAACCAGCAGTTTATTGTTTTCTAATCATTTGTGTTATTTGAACGCGCCCGCGCGTTTTAAATTTTGGTTTTAATATTTCTTTTTTTACTGTCATTTTAATCAGTGATTCTATATAAAAAGAAAATTAAAATGCCAAAATGTGTGACTGCTTTTTGACATCATAAACGTAAAAGTTTCCATTATATTTTTTTAGGATTTGAAGAGAAGTATTAATATTATTAACACACACACACACACACAAATTCTTATGTGCATTTAAAAAATATTAATATTAATTTGATATACTTTTATGTTACTTTACATTCGTATATCATATGGCAGCTTCAGAAGCTTTAAATCTTTATCGTTTGTTATAACCTTTGACCCCTGCCGCCGTCCGCCTGGCCTAACGGCTGAGGAGTCTGTCTTCGAATTAGTATATTGCAGGTTCGAGTCTTGTCGCGGGTAATATGTCTTGATTTTATGCTTGTAAAAAAAATGAAAAATTTGCTCTTATTTGAAAGGACAATTGACATATCTCATATTTCGTGTCTCACTATGAATTCTATTCATGTTTTTTTCGGATATAACCATTGAATTGTCCGCAGGATTTTATTCTATCACTCTTATTAAATTATTTAGAGAATTCGTATGTATTTGCGGAATAATAATTATGATGAACAGGTTAATATTATTTTAAAATCTTTTTTTTAGTTATTTATGGCAAAATACAACTGCAATTAGTTAAGATACAAAATTTTAAAAAATATTATTTTTTTTATTTTATAAATTGAAATACATATTAAACCTCGTAATATAAATGCGTAAAACCATGAACTAAAATGAAATTTATTTTCTACATTAGAAACTATTTAATCTTTAATTAAATTTTTTTAAATTGATTTTAATCTATCATAGCAAACAAATTCTTAATATACAGAGTTATGATATAATAGATCTGTACTTTAATTTACAGTTGTTTAACATGTATGTCTTATTTTTATTCGTTTGTTAACGATGTATGTTCCAGTTTTTAGTTTATAAAATATATTTGAATATCTTCGATATTCCGATGTTTATTCTTTTTTCCACAGTTAACGTTTGTGTATTAATTCTTACAGCAGTGAATTGCGAATATCCGTGAATGAGTTCGAATACAAATGGAGGGTCAAAATAAAATAATCAACGAGAATTATATTTCGATTTCAATTCAAAATTATCTTCATTAGTAAATTTATAACAATCTTAGTTAAAATATTATGATATTATTTCTCTGAAATAATTAATATTCAACTTTGATATCAAGCACTAATTTTTAAGTTTCTAAACCTTTGGGTTCTTTGAACGTTGTAAATTTCGGTTTTAATATTTCTTTTCATTACTGTCATTTTAATTAGTGATTCTATGTATAAAGAAATTAAATGCCAAAATGACTGATTTTTGATATCATAAACGTAAAAGATATCATTATATCTTTGAGGGGATTCGAAGAAAAGTATTAATATTATATACATAATTCTTATGCAGTTGAAAAATATTAATATTTATTTGATATACTCACATTTTTATATTTAACATTTTTATACTCACATTTTTATTTGATATACTCACATTACTCACACTGATTGATGACCCCACATTCGTTTATGATATGGAAGCTTCAAAAGCTTTGAAACTTAGTTGTTTATAATAGACTTTGACCTGTTTCGCTGTCCACGTGGACTAATGTATAAGGTCGAATCAGCAGATTGCAGCTTCGAGTCCTGTCGCGGATTATGTGTCACGTTTTTATGTTTGTAATAAATTCAGCTCATTTTTGAAAGTACAAATGACATAACTCATTTGTTTTGTCTGAGTATGAATATTATTCATGTTGTTTTGGGTCAAACCGCTGAATTGCCCACATTATTGAATTTTACAAATCGTCTTGAATAAATGGGGAATTCATATAAATTTGCTCAATAAAATTTGATGGACAAGCTGATATTATTATAAAAACTTTTTTTTTTTTAATTTTTCTTTCAAAAATTCAATCTTAAGCAGAAGATACTATTTGTTAAGGTAACCATTTTTAAAAAATATTATTTATTTTGGTTTTATATAAAATAACTTTCATAGTAAACCTCGCAATATAACTGCGTAAAATCTTGAACTAAATTGAAATTTTAGTTTCTACAGTAAAATCTTTTTAACCTTTAATTAAAATGTTTTAAATTGATTTTAATCTATTGTATCAAGCACTTGTTGATTATTTTACATTGGTCCTCCTTTTGGAATCCAACTCCATTACGGTTATTCGCAATTCATTTCTGTAACCATTAATACACAAAAATGTAGGTATTTATATTTGTCTCAGCTCTACTAATTGTCAGGACAATTATCAATACCTGCATCAACAAGTTCTCTAAAGAGGCCCTAAGAGATTAGAGTATTGGAAAGAGATGGGAAAACCTCGCCTATGTCCCGATCATAAGTCGAGAGAGAAGAGACTGTTGCCCGCTTTCGCCTTACCACTGGACTTGATATTATGGGCGTCCACCTACACCGGCTTTGCCTGGTTGCTGATGAAGGCTGCCCGCTCTTTGGCCATTCTAGTATGGATGGCGACCATGAAATGCAGTTTAAATTTTAAATAAAAAGGAAATATATCTATATTTCCTGTATTTAGAGAGTAAATCCAGCGTTGATTGAAAGGCTCGCCTGTTAGCTCTTTATGATACATTTTTTAACAAAAGATTTAAGAATATTCTTAAAATTCAAATACTCACAAATCTATTATAAATTACTAAATGGTATCAATATCTGCATTATGGCAGTTGACTTCTAAAACCCATGGGAATTTATATTGTTTGTTGTACCCGTGTGATACTTAAGTAAAAAAAAAAAAAGTAAAACATTTTATTAGAAAAGAATATTCTTATGTAAGTTAAAATACCAAGGAAATATATATCTCTCTCTATATTACCTGTATTTAGAAAGTATTTCCAGCGATGATTTAAAAATTCGCTTGGGAGCTCATTAGGATACATTTTTAACAAAATATGTAAGAATATTTTTAAAATTCAAATTCGCATATCTATTATAAATCACTATATTGTATGAATATCTGCCTTATGGGAGTTGTCTTTAAAGCTCATGGGAATTTATAATGCTTGTTGTATCTCTATGATACTTATTTAAATGCAATATATATTTGTAACATTAAAGAATACTATGTTAGTTTTATTATTGGGGAAATATTTCGATATCTCTTACATTTAAAGATTACAAAGCAACGATTCGCCTTTTTGTTTTGGAAATTTGTTTAATTTAAAATATAAAAATATTATTTAGATAGAAATACAGAAACGTCATAATGACGTTTGTAATACCTCTGAATTCACTTTGAACCATAGGATCTGTTCGAGTTCGCCCAATGTTGCAAAAGTTGATGGTTGAACTACAAATCTAAAAGCCAAGCAATTTAAGGCAAAATATTTATGTTTTTATATAATGAAATAATGTATTTTATTAAGGGGTTGATGAAGAGAAAATTCCTTTATTTCTTCATTAACACATGATATTCTTAATTAAAATAAATTTCCAAAACTTCATCATGTATAAACCTTTTCTGTTTCTTTCATAGAGTAGACTTTGTTGCGAAAAGTTTTCACATGTAGGCTTTATTATAATATTTGTTTGAAAGTAGTTTGTGTTAGTGCAATAAATGTTGAGGTATATTATTTGTAAAGAGTTTTCTTCTGAAAGTTATCTTCTATGTGTTATCTTTCTGTGGGAGATGTCACTCTTTACATAATATGTATTATATTTGTTTTATCACTAAAGAATATTTTTCTTTTAATTTAATTTGAGGAAACTTTTCAATATTTTCTCATCGATAAATTAAAATTTGAGTAATGACTAAGATCCACTCAATCTTTTTACTTTTTTTCTAAAAACTAAGAATTTTTTCCAAAATCTCTGATTACATATTACACATAAACATTGATAATGGTATAGAGTAATCTCCTTTAAGGAGATTATTCCTATAAAATAATAATCTTCTTTGTAATACTTCTGTAAATTTTGTTGTCTAATAAAAGTAGAAATATGATTCTGCATTTATTAGATTGCATTTATAGAAGTTTCTCCTAGAAAAGACTCGTATTTATAACCCATAGGAGCTTTCATGCTGCAATATATAAATGCAATTTATTTAACCAGACATCAAAGAATATTGATTTAATTTTGAAATAAAAGATACGTCCTTATATTTCCTTGTGAGAAAAGTCTGAGCGATGCTAAATTGATTCACACAATCTGGATTTTTTTTCTAAATTATGTAGAATATACTTATATTCTTTTAAAATATGTGGAGGTCTCATTTCAAAGATACATGCAAACTAATCTTGTTTGTTAGGAACGAAGATGTGTAAAAACAACTGTCTAATTAATTAATTAAATAATAAAAAGAAATCTATATTCAAATAAAAAGTCATTATTTGAATATAGATTTCTTTCTTGGTGAGGCTATTTTTGTAATCTATGAGTTCTCTGTCTAACTGCATAGTAAAAGGCAATTTATTTTATCATCTAAGAATATTATTTTAATTTTGACCAAGAGAAATATTCATTCATTTCCTCATTAACAAATTATCTGAGTGAAGTAAAAAAATTTCTGTAAGCCCTTTTTTTTATTTTAATTCATCAATTTTGTTTTTAATTCTGATTACTTTGCGATGCACATACGGAGCCATCTTGCTGGAAAGGATTGTTTTGCTGCTGCCATTATAATATACTTGAAATATATCAAGTGTTAAGTGTGGAAATGTTTTGTTTCCATATTAGTTTCTTTTCTATAAAAAGGTTTGATGATCAATCCGTGGATGCTTTGATTTTGTGTTATACGAGTGTAATTTATCGTATCGTAGAAAAATATCCTTTTCTGAAGTTTGAAGAGATCTTTCATCATTTTGAAATGATAGAACTAAGCAATCGTAAAGATTCGACTTAAATTTTATAATTTTTTATATCAAATATTAATATTTCTTTATAAATTTTTATTTATTTCATCCATTGCAGCCATAATCAATCCAACTACATGCTATAATTTATCCTGTGGGCAAAATTAGATTGTTAATTAAAAAATTCATATGTTATCGGCAAAATATGAAATTCTGGCATTCTATAGAATGACTAGGCCTTGTATATAATGCCGGACGTTTTTGTTCAAAATATGGAATACGTATGCATGAAATATAATATGTAGGAATTCTACAGAATGACAAATGATATTTGGGTAAAGTATGAAAAAAAATGTCTTGCTGATCATTTCTCAGAAATAGTGCATTTAAAAAATTTCAAAATATTTAAAGAAAAAATTTAAAGTTGTGCGAATTATAATTTATTCGTATTAAGGGAAGCAAAATTTTTTTATAAAAAATAAGAAATTAAACTACTTATTGCCACATTCCAGGTTTGAGTGATATACATTTTGAATTACATTTTCTTACATTTTTCCCGCAAAAATATTTTATATTTTGGCACTTTGTTTTACTCATTCATTTGACGAATCCTTGGCCACTGGACTGCGCAATTGCAACTGATCGGAGAGGAATTTTGTGGTCAGGAATATCTTCATTTCAAAGCAAGTGCTTAGAGCATAAAGTTAAGTTTGATCTCTCATATATTTGTTTTAAAATTCCTTCAGAAATCCCACAAGTTGATATAAACCATTATCTATCACACTTATTACACTGTCAATATATTGCGTGAACTACTTCGTCCCTTATCTTGGAATAGGTACGTGTGCGCAGTAGTTTCAGAAAAGCAGTGGGAAGGTTTTTACTTCTTCTTTATTTGAATTTTTTGTCTTGTATTTTGAGGTTAATTTTTGAGTTTATTTTACTTTTGATTGCAATTTCAGGTTTGAAACAATTATTGAAAAAAAATATCCATTTCATTCACTTTACTAGCATGGGTACAGAAGGAAATAACTTTTTGACGACACATTTTACATACAAGTCTATCACTCGTTTCCTTTAAACACACACAGTGGGTATCAGAACGAAAATCTTTTCGATAAGCATGTCTTCATCAAGTTGGTTTTATCCATTATCGAATATAATCATGTGCATGTTTTTTTAAACAGTTCCTTTTTTTGCGTAATCTGATTAGTTTCCCTTTTCCATTGTTCGGATTCTTTCTATTACTTTTTCTGGCTGTTCCTCTGAATTGTTTTTGAAATATCATCTGGTAGAAAAGACTTTGTGAGACCAACTTTAGTTAGCGGAAAAAAAGATGTACCTATGGTGTTTTTTTATTATTATTATAAAATGATAAGCTCTTTCCTAAACTGTAAGAAACGTAATTCTTCATTCCAGCGGTTAAATTTACCAAGTTGCATCCAAGTGCAAAGTATATTTTTGACATCTTGATTTAATCTTTCGATACGAACATGGCTTTGTGAATGGCGGACGATCTTCAATGCTGGCCAAAACTCCTTCAAACTGGTCAACTAATTATTTTCAAATTTCCTACTATTCCCAGTCTGTAATATTGATGACGCTCCCAAGCATAGATAATATATCCACTAGGTTACTTCTTCAGCACTTTTTAAAGTTAGAATTTGAGAACTGCAAATTTTTTGTGAGATGATCTTGATACATTAATAAATTTATATTCTCTATTTGATTGAGACTGAATGTCAATAAAAGCTGTCTGACAACAGAAATTAAACTCACAGAAAAAATATAGATTTTTCAACAAAGCCCTTTTTGATTCTTTTCTTTCTTCTGGCAAGATTTAAAAAGGGGGATATTATAACGTGTAGCTTTCTTTTTTATGTGGTTGAAAGTTTCAACATTTATCACGTCCTTCAATCCTAACAGACAAATGAGTTTCATGAAGTATGCGAAATAACTCAGAGTCAGTAACGTAATACTGCATTATACTGACGCTGTGGTAACTCAGCTATAGTAAATAGCTAAAGGGGAATGCGAAGCGCATTTTCCTTATCTGATGGGGAATCTAGCCTTGTTGCTATTTGGACGTGGTCGTATGAAGACCGTATTGGCGCCAGTGTATTTTGGTGTAGAACTTATTTTTATGGAATATAATCATGAAAATTGTTATTTGTTAATTGTTATTGTTAAAATAAAATGTTAAAGGCAATAAGAATTTTTAATGAAAGAAAAAACGCAACCGACCGTAACGCCGCAGAAGCTTTCTTTAACGGAATAAATGAATTTCCCCAATCACCCCTTCGTAACAATTCAGCAAGCAATAGTCCTTGTGTTCTTTCTAAATATTCATTTTTTCTTTTTATACATTATTAACTTTTGGTGAGACGTTTTAGTTAAAGAAACACTTTTTTTTCAGCTTTAATTCTGACTTTACATAGTCTATCGTTGAATTGTTGTTTCATGTTTATAGACCATCATTTCTTGTTTAGTACTACAGCTTGATTGTCCATTTTTAGGCAGTACAAAAAAATATTTTTTGTTGAAAAAATTAAAATAAAATTGCGTATTTTGCTACTTTCGTAAGTGTTACAAATTGCTTCTAACAAATTCTTGAGGCTCGAGTGAAAAGTCACGTTTTGAGTGGCAGTAACAACTTTGGAATAGTAAATAAATTTGGGAAAAATTTGTCTGCCTCTGAATTTATAAAAAATATACAATTAGAAATAATTGCTTGTAACATCTTACGAACAGTTGAATGTTTCTGGCAATTTGACAAATTAAAAATTATTTTGGCTTTTTATTAACTCTCTTTTTGCGATAATTAAATATAATATTCAAGTATATCATTACGTAATTTGGAATACGAATGTGGCATATAATTGCTTAATTAATCCTACGCATTCTATTTAATATTACTTTATTTTTATTTGAGTTTAAAACATGCATTTACATTTGCTGATTTTACTTAACGTCATTAAGATTAAAAATGCTTTACAGCAACATATTCCTCATCATTTTATGCACCAAACTAGACTTTATAAATCAGCATTAAATTTGATAAGCTTTACTTTATACCTAGAAAAAGGGGAGAACTAAAACGAAAAGTATTTCACTACTAATGGATTATTTTATTGACTAGAAGTAGGATCATACTTTATTGTTATTAAAAACCTAAATTTAGAAGACAAGGTAGATGTTTGTTCTTTATTTAATTGTTTTTTAAAGAAAAAAATAATTATACTTATTTTTACCTTGTTTATATCATATTAAAAATATTTAAGTTTCGTTTTAAATCGATTAAAATTTTGAATAAATGCATCAGCATTCAATTTTTACGAATTTATTCCCCTCTGTGTACTTAAGCATCATAATTCACAATTTGAGAACATGTTAATTTATTATAAGAAACAAAACTCAAGTGAAATGTTTAACTTCATTCCACTCACAATTTTGATTTAAAAAAAATAATTTTCAGTGATGGAAGTAAAAAAGGCAACCAATTTTGTGAGTTAATATTTCCAGTTTATAAGACGAATGTTTTTAATTGGGCATTTGACCACTACTCATTATTTAATAAAATGTTTAGTTTTTTTAAATAATATTTTTGCAATGTTTACTTTTTTTTGGAATTAATTTTTTCTTAAGGACTTCAGTAATTAAATATTATTAACGAATGGAGACATTTTTTCAGTTTCCACAAACACATTTACTAGGAATGTATTTAAAACACTTTTAAATATTAATTCGCGAGTATTAAAAAAAGGAATAAACCAATGAAAATATTATAAACAATATATTTAAAATGTCCTTAATTATTTTGAAATTACAACTGAAGAAGAACCATATCTGCAAACCTTGGAGAGAAAAAAATCCGTGGATTCTACTGACTTTGGGGGGGGATAGGAAATACTACCTGAGACATTTTTGCTTGAAATGGAATGTTTAAAACGTTAATACCGCAAAAATACAATTTTGCTTTTCAGATAATACATTCTGATAATGATTTATGTTAAACATTATTTTGTGTTAATCTTAATATTTTAATAAAATATTCATCTACCTCATAAAGGAAATATGAAAAATAAAACAATATTGTATTACATGTAAAAATAAACATCAACCCTTGTCACAATATTTACTTTATAGGGCAACTTTTACTACATTTGTGCAATTTATAAACATTAAACTTATAAAATTACATATAAGCATAAAATGCGTTTCTAAATAAATTTAATTCAGTGACAAATACCATCTGTTTACTGTTTAAGCAACTAAAACAACTCAATAGACTTTTTCCGGCAAAATTTCCGCTGTTTTTACGTTTTTCACTGAAATCGCATGAAATCAATAAATTTTCTTATATTATCAGGAAACCAGGAGTTTCCCGATAAAATCAGTAGAGTTGGCAGCTATGCTTTTAATGAATAATTTTAGATTCTACAAAGAAAGCTAGAGCCCACAGCGTTTTGCCACGACAATGTTGTTTAAATTTTACAAATTATTTTCCTAAGTTAATTTGTGTGCTTATAAGTTTTCTAAAATACATACTTTAAATTAAGAAAATGAAAGAATTTTTCCGATCTTAGTTTTAGGTACATCTATTGTCAAATCGATTTGCTTAACAAAACAGGAAGTTGAGAAGGATGATAAAATAATACATATTATTTTTTAAAATTCATTTTTAATTAAAATTTAAAAAGTACGATGTAGTCTTACTATTAGATGTGCATCTTTTATCTAGCAGCATGTAGAAAGTTTAAGACATTTAGCATTTAACAGTGAGAAGGGACACCATTATCTTCCTATTAACTATCGGGTAAGTTCCCCTCTATCATGTATATTTATTGAAAAAAATATTTAAAAAGTTGGATGCTTATACACCCACCCTTTAAGTATGTGTCTGAAAATTAAAATAATTTTTTTTTTGTACAACAAGATATCTATCAAAAAGAATCTGAAATTATTATTCGTTAATACATAATTGAAAATTTTAAGAATGTAATACTTTATATATATATATATATATATATATATATATATATATATATATATATATATATATATATATATATATATATATATATATATATATATATATATATATATATATATATGTATATATATATACATATATTTATATATATATATAAATATATATATATAATATAAAAATATATATATATATATACACACACACACAAACAATACCACCATTCATAGCTTAAGTGAATAACATTAACGGTATGTAATAATAGTATAGAATCAGGAGTAAAAAGATGTAGAAAATAAATCTTTTATATGACTATAATACATAATATTGAAATTGTTCATTTTTTTATGAGTTAAGGCTCTTATGTGAAGTCCAAATCCAATGACCTTGATGTTTCCAAATCAGCCCCACGCAGTCTCCTCGGCAGACGAGCAACCAATCTGTTAACAATAAACATCACAATATCTGTAATTCTTTTTTTCCAAAAAGAGCTTGAAAGGCAAAACTTCAGAAAAGTGATGGATGGCGTATTAACAGGTTTATTTAAATGTTGGCGATTGGTGAGGGGGCAGCACACAGCAGATAGTGGTCAAATGTACCTTAGACACCACACACGCACAGGTTTGTCCTGGCTTTTTTTAAAATTTTATTGAAAAAATAGGAAAAAGAGCATGGGATTCATCATCATTTAATTGATCCATGCATTTATTTATATAGAATTACTTGAAAATGTAGTGATTAATTATTTGAAGAATCGGCCCTGTTCCACAGTGTTCTATTGCTTTTTCATTAAGTTAAAACCTGTTACTTCAGTTTTAACTAATGAGCAGATTTTGTGTATGGCAAGATAAGAATTTGGGCATTAGTATGCTTTACTGCCTCTTTTGCTATTTGATTCGCAAGCTCATTGTCCTGAGTTCTTGCGTGGACACGTATCCAGCTGAGTTGAATCCTCATATCTTTTTTGTACTTGTTGAAGCGACAGCGGTATTTCATGAATTAAGTTTGATTTATGTTGTGGATCACAGGTTGCCATTAAAACTGATAAACTGTCACTCCAAGTGGTCAGTAAGACGGGCTTCATTTTTTTGCCTTATTAATGACTTTTAGGAGCGTCAAGCTTTAGCTTTAAATACTCAATTGAGATCTTTCAGTTTGAAAAGATGGTAAGCTTCCTCAATCGAATTTATCATAATTGTGAAAGTAGTTCTTGTACAATGGTCATTATTTGAGCCATATACAATAATTTACAACTAATAGATTGAACTTGGGTGTTTGAGGATGTTCTTCAGTGATTGCGGTAGATTATGCAAGTGAATTGCTTAGTCAGAGTGAGGGATGTGAATGGTGTCTTTATATACACGGGCCCGCGACAAATGTGGATGGTACAATTGGTCAATCACTACAAGGAAAGTTAATCCTAAATGATGCTCAGGTTATTGTCAAATGATATCTCGCAAGTCTGCGATTGGTGATCCATCAGGCCGGGAAATGTTACACACTCTGTAAAGTGTGTTGGATTACAAACAGTGAAATTAAATATAACTTCATAATGTTATAAAGCACTCTGAATTGCTGATCATGAATAATCGCACAAAAGTTTCAATCATTAGATTATATTTATTTTTAGTAAAATTATGTGGGATGAACACGGATGTACCTAATGTGATAGGAAAATGCTTCTCTGACTATTACTCCAAATGTGTATGTAGTGCGTTTAAGCCAGACAGGTGGACAGGCAAGTCTCAACTGTTTCCCATCCAACTAATCCACGACCATCATTTGTATCAATACAGAACTAGCTCTCATGAAACATAGCAGATTTCCACTCTATCTGCCATGAGGGTGCAGTGGATTGGTTATTTATATCGTTGTTCTCATTATAGGAGAATAGTGAAATCGAATCCCAAATTAGATAAAAATCATTCGTTTTTATTGAAGATTGCTGGGGTACGTTAAATAGGTCATGGTTGCAACGTCTTTCAACTAAAATAATACCTCTGTTGTTAGCAAGACAAATATTGGAGACCTTCTGCTTAGTCCCTGCTTTTAAATTTCGAAGATCAACACTTGGCTGCTTCTACCTAACTGATAGAACTCTAGGATAGGTACAGGGATCTTTTTAGTACAACAACTCGCACTCCAATTATAGGTTGCTTGACACTACTCAATTCAGAATCGGTAGTACTTAAGAGCCAGTGGCATGCATGCTACTAGACATCTGCCTCGGAACTATCTATAAGGTAAATGATGTTTAAAAGTTGTTTGTGCCTATCATATTTCAATTGTTTGCTACGGACTGAAGTAATATCGAACTTGTTGTCGTTCTTTGTTGTGTCACTAGTAACATTTATTGTGACAGCAATTTTTCTCACCACTTCTGAAAATAAGTCATGCTCTGTGGACACATTTCTGTTCCATCTTTTTGCAATACCACATAATTAAATTTCTCTCGTTACCCTTATTACACAATCTCATTTGAATTCGTGAATTTTTTATAAGAATCTCGTCCTGTAAAAGTACTCGTGTTTAATTGCAGCTTTTCATGTTGCATGATAGGTGATGATTTATACCCAAGTTTGTTACAGAACCTTTTTAAAACGAAGCTGATTTGCATGTTTACAGTGGAACACTGACACATCAAACAGTCCTGGTAGAAGGCATGTTTTCCTTACTGTGTATTTAGAGATTAAAACATATTTTTTTAAGTAATTTACGGTTCGTCATTTAATGTTTTTGAAAGTAAGAATATATAGGGAATCACTCTAAGTAAATTATTATTACCATGTTGTTGTACATCATTCTAATAGAAAACTCAGTTCCACCTTTCTAGAGTTAGCCTGAAAAGTTAAAAATCTTGCTATATATTTATTACATTTAAGTGGAGGATTCCACTTTCCATCTTCACACCATTTTTCATCCTTGACTTTCTATCGCTGTGTACCTTGTTATCTGTCATCTTAGTAATATTCTTGAACCTCTAGAATTAAATCGTTTTAATAATATAAAAATACAAAGAAGATTATGTAGGGAAAATTTGATTAAATGAAACTAGCCGGTGTGCTTTACTAGTAATCTACGTAGGAAAAAAATCGAAAATGTACAGCGCAATTAAATGTATCGGTCTCAATTTGAAGTAAGTGTTTATTGAAGAAAATTCACGTCATTAAAAGGAATTGTACCATCTTTGTACAGAGATGCAGATTTATATTGTAAGAAGTGTGAATTATAAATAAAATCTTTAGGTAGAGCATATTATTTTTTATGTTTTTATAGTTAAATTAATTTGATAAGAATTTGTTTCTATTCTACTATTACGTACGACATTTAGATGCTAAATTTTGAAGTCATAGTAATTAGATTGATTTACATATATCATATTCATTGTTAAACCAAGTTACTAAGAAATCTTGGCTCATTTAATTAGCATAAATTACTTGCGACTTCAGAAATATTTTCTTATGTAAACATCCTAAGAAAATGAACACAATTTATATTTTAAAAAAGTTAGATTAAGTATGACATTTCTTATGTTAAACATTAAATATATAAACCTTAGAATACAAGAACTTATAATTTTCCTTGATTAATTGCTTAAGTTCTCAGTTTTTACGTACGAAAATACAAATTAAAAATTTAATCAAAAAAAGACAATTTGAGATAATAGTATTTTTAATAAGGGATTATATAATAAAGTGATTATATATAACAAGTGATAAATTTTCAACAAAAGTTACAGTTTGGAGTATAAATGATTAGATGCACCAGAATTTTCCAGACACCGGAGATTTTTGCTTAACAAAAGCAAATTACTAAGAATGAATCAGGATAAGAAATATTCAATAAATTTTGACTAGGTCATAAGTTATTACATTCCAAAAAGTCAATTTTCTTTTGAATTTCAGTAAAAAGAACAAGTTTGGAGAACTTTCACTAAACATTGGACACATCTACTTGCAAGAAAAATTTACAGATAATAGTTTGAAACAAAAAGACACTAGGGCTAGGTATTAAATTTTGCATTCCAAACAATCACTTTTCATATCACATTTTTACATGAAAAAATTCTAACTCTATAAACAAATCAAACGAGAGATTAATTTTCCGAAAAAATACCAAGTTGGAAGGACTGTAGCTCGAAAACTAATCTTTTCTGAGATATCGGCTTTATGTGTATACAGTATTATGTGTATACTAAACATAAAATTTTTATGATATTTTAAATTCTTACATTTTCTGATTGTAAACATCCCATCCTATTCAATTACTTAATAAAAATATCCAAGAAATAAAAAATTTAAAGAATATTTAAAAACGTGTTCCTTTCTAATAATGTTTGCATTTAGAATATCAGCTCCTTGGAATCTTTATCATTATGCAATAAATCTCATCATAAATTATTGTGAAGCACATAGAGATTCGTTAAGAAATTCATTATATAAAATTGTTTTAAGAAAACACAGTTTTCCTTTCATATCTAATATTTACAACACAATATTATTATTTTTATTTTAAAAATTGTTTTTAAATATTGCTAAAGCTAAAACAGTATCTCAAAATTTATTTCAATTTAAAAGTTTTAAATGCATATGCAATGCTGTTTTCATTTTTATTTCATGGATGTAAAAAAACATTTTTATTTTATTATCTAAGCTTGAGTACAGGGCTTTCAACATGTTGTAAACAAATCTTGCTCCTTTTAAGCAAGTTCATTCATGTTTTATCTAATAAATTGAGGGATTTGATTGTTACAAGATATAATCCTTTAAAGTAAGTGAAAATGATTTATCATATTTAACAAAAACATTACTAAAATTATTACTAAATATTATATATGTATAATATTATATATTAATAATTATATATATATATATATATATAAATATATATATATATATATATATATATATATATATATATATATATATATATATATATATATATATATATAAATATAAATGTATAATTAAAAAATATTACTAAAAAATCATTTTGTTTTGTAATTTCCACATTAAAGTTTATTTACTTTTGTAAATATTATATAAAACAATTTGAGCAGTGATAATTATGCTTACTAGACTGAGTTATTTTAATAAAATCGCATTTATAAATTATTTAAGATTTTTATAATGTTAAAAGTTGCGACAATATTGAATAAGTTTATAGTTGTAGCAAGTTTGACATGCAATGTAGAGTTCTCATTTCAGAAGAGTAACTTGAGAGAATTTCTCTTCCCCGATATCATGTGATATTTTTTGATGAAAAGTAAATAAAGTGGCTTTAAAGAACACAAAGAAATTTGAAATAATTATTTATTTATTCATTTATTCATTCAGTATAAAGGCCAATAATTTTACAAACAATGAAAGGTATTTCCTATATTAAGTAGTTAAGGAGATAATTTTATCAATTTTTTTATAAGTGTAAAGAAAGATAAATTAAATATTTATGGTACACACATATTAGAGTAACATTTGATGTTGAATTGAAAGCGTTATTATTATATAAGCAAAATTTAACTTTTATATACATCAATTATATCAGTATTATTTCATCAGGTATTGTTAGAAAATATCCAAACAAAATGAAACAGATGTTTAAAAACATCAAATATGAATCAGTTAGTGTTTTTAATTTGATTGGTTAGCTAGTTTTTGATAAAAAGTAACAGTTGAAAAATTAATCTTTGAACAAATTATCATTCTAGTTTAATATATTCTGAATAATGAATAAGATATATTATAATTTGTTATAATTTTTGATATATATTGTATAAAATTTCACATTCTATCTCGAATTCGAGTAGCAGTGTAAAAAAATATTTATCTATTCTTAATGATCTTAATTTTGAACACGACTAATTTTGTTCACAAGTTCAATATTCCGTAAAAGACACTAAAAAGATTAAATAGGAGAAACATCTTTACAAAAATTTTAAGTTCATTTAAAATTAACAGTGACCACGTTTTGTTCAAAATGGTTTCTCGTGACAAGTTTCACTGCTATGTATAATATCGACAGATATATTGCTAAACTAAGTAAGCCTCGAACCAAACACGTGAAATTTATATAACAAAATATGAAAAATATATATTGCATTTTCGTAGCATTAAAAAAACACACTAGCGTAGTGACATTTTTATTTATAAAGAAAAATTTCTCAGTGTGTGTGTGTGAGAGAGAGAGAGAGATCAATAGACTAGGCTACTGATAAAGATCTAAATGTGATAGAATTCTAACTACAATATATTATTGAGACAAAACAATTTTATGAACACAATAAAGTATTAAACATTAAATAGTTAAGCATGCATAAAATTATCAAGAAAAACTACAAAAAAATTTTAAATATTGAATTTCTCGCATGAAGAGTAACGTTAAATGTTTATGTACATAAATAATGCTATATTGCGATGAAAAACATCAGAAATAGATTTACGAAATTAAATTGAAATATTTGAATATTTGTTAAAATGAAATCAATAAAAATTTTAAGTTCCAAGATAAAGTTCAAAATAATTCAATCATCAAATCTATTATTGCTATTAGACGTTGATTTTGTTATTAAATGCCTTGTCGGAAAATTGGCATTCTTTTCTACAACTAAAGAATTATTGTACTAAATTTTTCAATTTACTAAACTTTACAAAAAAATCTAAGAATAAACTTGTCCTAATATGGGCTTCTTACATCCTTTTTTAATGTGAATAGTTTTTCAAGTTAAAATCATTACGAAACCTGAAATGCATAACAAAATTTAAAGGAACATGATATCGATAAATTCGCATTACTGTACGTGATAATATTATCGAGTTAACAGCTAAAGAATGTATTGTAACCATTAATTTAAAACTAGGATTTGGAACGAAGTATAAATATGGAGTACATCAGAGACACGGTAGGAAAACAGTTTTGAAAAGTATCCCAATCTCTGGTCTTATCCATTCTTGAATATAAATACCATTTCCATTGAATATAAGATAAAAAATCGTAAAATTATCGAGTCACTCGTGATAATATTTTTTCATCCCCAAAAAAAGCTGGAGATGAATATCTAATTTTTCCGAAATAACGATAAATCATACACTAAAAATAATATCCTTGTAAATGTCTGTAAGATTGGCGAGCTTTCTATTGAAAATAAATTGAGCCATCTTCGATACAAAATATCTAAAAGCATCTGGATCAAGGGTCTTAAATTTTCCATAGTCTTAGAATTTATATTATTCCATTTCAAGAAACGTAGTCAGCAAAGGAGTTCGATTTCGTCTAACCGTTGGAAATGAAATCCCTTCTCTTACTGCAGAAGGCCGAGTTAACAGCTGAACGGTAACGGCTCTGGTCTTCGTTTCAGCAGTTTGCAGGTTCGAATGCCACCTACGACATGGATGTTTGTCGTAGTTAGTATTCCACGTTAAACTGTAGGTTTCGGTCTAATTAATTCTCTTGTGCAAAGTGACCGTTGGGTGATAAGCAATCCCAAACAACTCTATCATCTCTCCTCTTACTTTCTCAATGCCTCTCAAGCAACAAGGGTATTTTTCAGCAAATGCAAAGTAGTTATGAGAATGAATGAGATGCGTATGATGACTGTTGAACCTCGGAAACATTATTGCAAAATATGCATATTTTTGAGTTAACAATTCCTTTCCTTATGTACAGTCTCTTAGTTCATTTAATTTCTAAAATATATCAGCTGCATCACGTATCTCTATCTGATATTAGTAAAAAAAATCATCAGCTGTCTCCTTCGACTTTAAAAATAAGATTTTATTCTTAAATGACTGGACCCTTATCTCACTCTTTAGGTTCAATCACCTGAAACTATTGTACTTAATTACGTTTTCATATTGTAGTTCCCCATCCATTGTCGATAATGAACGATAGTGTCTTTGCTTTTATTGTATTCATTACACTAGCATAAAAGGTGCAAAGCATATACGGCATGCATTAAGCTCAATACACCTTCACAAACTCTATTGAATTATAATGCAATAATTCAGTATAAACAAGATCGTGTTTGTGTGTTGTAATTGTAGAGAGAGTTTGCTTGCAATAGCTAATATATATATATATATATATATATATATATATATATATATATATATATATATATATATATATATATATATATATATATATATATATATATATATATATATTATAAACCATCATTTTACTTCTTACTTCTATCTGGCTTCCTCAATTTTACTGTTTGATATTTTGTTGCAGGACAAGCTATTTTTTTATTAAATTTACAGCACGTTCAAGCATGTCTTGTCAAGTGATTGATTACAATGATTCCTGGCTAAGTAATTCATCTTTAGTAGCAAATTTTCAGTTAATTTATAGATTTGTTCATCATTTTTTTTCATTTATGCTTTCAACCAGCACCAAAATCAAAGTTCTTTCTACCAGTCTCTCTTCGTTCAACAAGTTCGTCACTGATGAAATCAAGGGCAACGAAGGCCTGGTTAGTTAGGACCTCATTTTCATTATCGGAAGGTAGGTAGTTCGAATCCCGATTTAACCGAAGATCCATCTTATGCGCTAAAGATGGTTGGTGCTCATTAAATATACAAGGGTTGCAATGTGAAATGATACCTCTAGTAGTAGCAAGCCAAATGTTAGGTGTTTTCTGTTTGGTCCCTGATTCAGGACTGTGCTCCTATTCAGGGCTATGTACAGGAAAGTATGCTGCTGCAACAACTAATAAAGTCGATGTGTTTAACTGGTATCTCCTCACAGTGAAATGTTTTTATCTCCTATTTGCATTAAGATATAATAGGGTGTCATAATCTCTACTATACATTACTAATAATATTTGCTATAGAAAAATAATTGTTCGGCAAGATTTTAGTCTATTATGAAATATTAATATTGCTTCTTGATACAATAAATACACATTTTTGTCCTCCATATTAACAAAAATATATTTATTCCTTCTTCCTGAAACACAACATTTGTCCCTCATTTTACATGTTTTTGAAAATTTACTGTGTCACTAAAATTGAATTAATTTTAATTTATTCAATTTTATAGATGCTAAGGTAAATTGTAATAAATAAGATTTACCAAAGAAGCATAAATGCTTATTTCATGGATTACTGATTTTAGCTCTCCAAAAATATCATGATTTGTTTTTCGTTCTACACGTGCTGTCAGCTTGGTAGCCGGTAGATACTTTTTTTTTTATTTGCTTCTAAGATTCCTTACCCTCTTACGTGTTGACATGACGGTTTTATTGGGAAATAGAAACATATTTTTGCGCTCTGATGCTGAAAGAAAATGTTAAATCAAAATTGGATTTTTCTGATATTCTGAGCAGAGCTCAAAATCTGCATCCAATACAGGATATGTGAGTCACTAACTGCTGGATTATTATATTTAAAAAAATGCTGTTTCAACTTAACTTTAAAAAGGAGCATAACCGTTTGAATGGTGGAATGAGATATTAGAATATAAAATATAGTATATTAGAATAAGGTAATAATAAGATATCATGAAATTACGGTACTCATAATGTCATCGATCAAAATTATTTTCAGAAATAATACAGCAGTAGTCAAATTTAATTTCAGAAACAGTGAAATGAAATTCCTAAGCTGTTTACCTAACATTGTTATACTGACTCAGTTTTGGCACAATATTGTAAGTGGCTGAATGTCCTATTTCCACAGGTCTTAATACATATTACAAGTGCATTAATTAACCAATATTATATGGGAAACTTTGCAATTTTTTGTTACCTTTTTATCTTGATTGAAATCAGAGCTCCACAGGAAAATAATTACTACACGAAATCCTAGTTTTGGCACTGTTTGAACTCTTTTGGACTTTGCGCCATAAAAACCAACCAACCAGAGTTCCACTGGACGTAATTGCACCTACTCCTTTCATACAATGCTGGCCGTACTGGCAGCTGAATTGTTAGCGCTCTTGCCTTCGGTTCAACAGTTCGTAGGTTCGAATCCCACCTTGGGCATGGATGTTTGTAGTTGTTAGTGGTTCGAAAAATATTTCAAACCATAGGTTCCGGTCTAATTAGAACTCGTGTGCAAAAAATGACCGATGAGCGACAAACAAACCAATCGTACCACCAAATATTTTTTCTCTGACATTAATCAAGATAATTCTTGATTAATCATCCATGGATACGCCTGAACACTGATGGTAAACTTGAGATCTAAATTCGCTTAGATTTTGACAAGTGAAGGTACTTTATGGGTAATCATTCGCCGACAAACATGTTTGTTGTTATTTCCATTCCTTCAAAGAGATCTAGCGGCAGCTAGATCAGATCCATGACACCGTGAGCCTTTTCGAAATCGAGTATCAAAAGCGGACATGCGTAAACATCCGCGAAAGCAAATCCCAGACAATATAGGATGTAATCGGGGGAAGCTGGCTTCTGATCACATTTTGCGCACAAAGAAAATACCTTTCACCCAGATTCAAATTTCATGCAACTCAAGTGCCCACTTAAAAGTCTTGAGGCGGCCGTTTGATCATGTCTATCACCTTCGAAATCTAACGCACCCCCAGGGATCTTCCTGATAAACAAGGAATGGGCTTGAGGGGTGAGCCAGACTTGCCTGTTTTCTTTCTTCTTGATGGAGAAAATTTTTTTATAAGTTTGTAGTCACTGTTGGGCAACTCGGAGCAACCTCTTTTGGCCAAGATATCTGCAGCTTCATTGCCTTTGATGTTAACATGGGAGGGAATCCCTTTAAAGTGAACATCCCTGCTCTTGGCCAAATTTTTGAGATTGTTCATTATCTCTAAGTCCACAGGTCACACACGTTACGCCAGTCTTGTACCGGCAAACATGTAAAGCTATCATGAAATGTTCATGCGTTTAGCAACAATTGCTACTGATAATTGAGGAGACACTCGTTACAGACGTTATCGCTTTCATTATCTTATAGAATACTGTTTTCTATTTAATACTTAATTAGAGATACTTAGTTTCAGTTAGGAAGAATACATTTCAAAACTTATCAAGTAATTATGATTTTAAAATATTGTGGTCTAATATAATAAAAAACTACTTACGGATTATGTTTTGCTCTTAAATTTATTTTTTAAATAACCTTAAGAGCAAAACTTTATCCGCTTAACACACATCAAAAATTTGTGATAATTGTTTTTAATTCTAAGAGGGATCATCTATGTAGAAAAGAAATTTTGCAGCTTTAAATGTATGTAAATCAATACATTTTGCACCTTCAGATTGCTACGAATGAGAAACTTTTTATAGCTATGTATATATGAGCATTTACTGTTTAAAAGTATTGTTTCCTAATCAAGATTGTGATTATTTTTACACATCTGGATTTTAAATAATTCTATTATTAGTTATCTATTTATTATTTCAGGTTACACACTTCCAAGCGACACTTGTTTCAATTCCTGTTAAGGCAGTTGTTTGACAAACTTTGCAACTATATTTGCAGAAGAAAAGAATTCAGTTAATGCATCTGTTGACAGCTCACTTTAGTGGACAAATTTTGAGAATCTGTAATTTATTAGGGAGTTTTGAAATATATACAGATATAAGTGGTGTACATACACATACAGATATATCAGCTATTTATCCAATCTCTCATTATGCTATTTAATTTAATTATTAGGCTTGCCTTGATTAAATTAAATGCTTAAATAATTTCTTTTAAATTCCAGTAATGAATATTTTTTCTTAATTATTGTAATGTTTAAGATGTTTTAGAAACTTATAAAACTATCTTAGGACTAAATTATCTTACTTAAGTGTTAACTATTGATACTAAAAAGTTGGTTGAATATTGTATATTTTCTTTCAAATTTTAAATAATCTTTACACTTAAGCGAAACATGACAATGTTTTGCTCTTAACTATTAATACTAAAAAAAATTGATTGAATATTGTATATTTTCTTTCAATTTTTAAAATAACCTAAAGAGCAAAACATTATCATGTTTTGCTTAATTATTAACTATTAATACTAAAAAGTTTTGATTGAATATTGTATATTTTATTTCAATTTTTAAAATAATCTTAAGAGCAAAACATTGTTATTGGATGATAAAGGTAACTCTAAAAATAAATGTACTTTTATGATTTTTTAGTTATAGTAAACTTTTTCTTTGGTGTGGTGTCTTTATTTCTCTCATACAAAGCATATAAAAACAATGAGCACTTCTATTAAAAGTACATTTGGTACTTTTTCCATAATAGATATTTCAGAGGAAAATTCCCTAAGATAAAAAAAATTGAAGGTATATGCAGATATATATTAAACAGTGATGGAAATATTTCATTAGGTAAAAATTAGTTTAATAACATTACTATATCAAGCTTAAATTACTGTTTGATTATCAGCATCATTACTTGAAAGCGTATGTATAAGCAATTTTACACTCACAAGGTTTAATATTGTATTAAAAACTTTGGTCTAAAAACAGGAGTTCGATTTTCCTGTTTATTGCTAATGCTGTTCTTCAATGGAGTAATCAGTAATTTCTGCAGAGTAATTTCTTCACTGGGGTGTAGAATGACATGACGAGGATGAAGTACCGGAATGACTTCGTCATTTTGTACTCATTGAATTTCACCAAATGGTTCGATGTATTCAAAAACTTTAGGTTCTGCAAAGACACACACAATCAGAAACACCGCAATAGCATAATGAGCGACCCACTCTCTAATGTACCTATACATTATGATGCATATTGAAATTTAAATTTTAAAATCAATTTTTCTGTAAAAAATATTAGCTTAGCATAAAATGAATTTTTTTTTTCGGATTACTTATGCATTGCCGACCATTATTGCAAATTACTCAATAAAGTTTCTACTATATTTAAAATATTAAACTGATTATACTAAATTAACAGAATCCTCATTAGCTGTTTTTTCTTTTTATTGCCCATCAAATTCGAAGATTAAACATGTGAGAATATTTCTTGTTGTTGTCGTGTGACAAGTGCAAACAGAAAAAAAAAAAGAAATGGTAAAGTCATATGGGACCAAAGGCATGGAGCTCTGCCCTGGTCATACCTTCAGCTTTATTGATATAGACGGTGTCATGGCAGCAGTTGGGCTTGATGCTGAAGAGGGTTGAGGCAACAAAGATGCAACTGATGAGATGCCACAGATCTAGTGGAACTCCTGTGCAGTGCCTGCATTCTGCGTATATTCTAGATCCGTCGTATATGATTTTTATACCCCTCATGTGATCAGACCATATTCTGTAGATGGTAAAGTTGATACCACGGTCAGGATTAAGCTCCGATAGGCACCATTTTTTCTTTAGTCCCCAGCAGAGCTGATGACTTGCAACGGCGTTTGCATCGAAGCAAGTGGTAGTCGTGGGAAGGGGATTGATATTTCTAGACTCCTTGGCGAGGGAGTTCGCCAGTTCATTTTCCTCGATGTCAACATGTGCAGGGACTCATTGAATGGTGCAGGTTTTCTCCCTTGCAACTGTGGTGAACAGAAGTGCGTTGATGTCTTTGGCAAGTCTCGTTTTACCTCTTTTAATGGCCTCCAGAGTAGATTTACAGTCAGAGAATATGTTAATACCATTCGAGGGGACTGAGTGTGTGAGGTAAACGGTACGAGTTGTCTTTATGCCAATCAGTTCACTGGTGAAGTTGGAGGCAATTTTTCCCGCTGCAACCCGATGTTTGAGGGATGATTGGTCTGGAAGGATAACGAAAATGCCAAAACCTCCCCTGTCGCATTCTGAGTTGGAAGAACCGTCAGTGTTAAGACAAGTGAGAATATTTAATTACATCAAATTTGTGTTGATTAAACTTTAAAAGGACACACACGTACACAAGCTTTGCATATGAATGTTAACTTATTGCCATTATTTATAATTTCATGTGAATTTACAAATTATTTATTGCTACATGTATATTAAGTTCCCCATCTGCCATTACCAAAATACAGCTTTCTTTTTTAAGCAAGGTATATTTTCCTCCAGAGGAAGACAACCATGCTCTCTCTCACAAGTATATTAATATAATCTTACTTAAAATATTCTATAGTATGGATGTACTCTAACTTTAGAAAACAAATAATTGTTTCTATTTAATGCTCATATTTTCATTTCAAAGATTCGAGTTGAATCTTTGGCATAATAAAAAGTTAATCCTTAACGTATGTAAAGTAACCGTAAGATGACGAGCCAAATTAAATGCAAGTTCAACGCTTACCTACGAATATTTTCAAATCGTATTAATCTGGAAAGTGAATTTTCATTGATTTAACATTTTTTATGGTAACATGTGGTTGGGAAGCATTATTTTCTCTGATTAGGTCAGGAATTATAGTTTAAATGGGTTGCAAGCCATAGGGGGGACTAAAAGTCTGATCTCTTTATAAATTCGGCTTCATCAACAATGATAAAATTATTTTTAAAGTTAATTTACTGCAAAATATTAAATAAACTTCAATAACACATTAAAAACAATTCCAGTAAAAATGTATTTTAGATAGCAACCGAAGATAGTGACTATAGCAACGATACATGTGACATACATCGAAATCCAGCATTTCATCATTATTAAATAATTTTGTTAAAACACTGGGTGATATTCACTAAACGGTTGAAATAGAGTTTATTTCTTCATAGAATTTAAATGTGAATTTTTAGCTAAATATAAATACTTTCACACAAATAAAAATGCATTTGTTTCATTGTATTACGTTGGTAATTTTTTTTCAGTTGTAAAAACATTAGTATTAGTAAAATCTTTTCGGATGTCGAGATTTCAAAAAGACTTTGCGAATTCGAGGAATAATAAAAACGCCGCATGCTAAAATATGTTTACAACATATGAACAATTCCAATTTTTATTAGTATTACTTTATCTTCTTGTCGTTAGATTAAAATTCATCCTATTTGTAAATTATTTTAATGTTAGATTTAATTATATTAATTCGTTAAATTATTATAAATTATGTTTGTTACTGCGATGCGTTTGGTTATCTGAGCGAAACCATTTTCTTGAATGGCAGTCAAGTATTCATATTAGTTTGTATGGTAGTATCCGAAACTTTTTTCCCATGTCACACCCAAGGGAAAATGGTGAATTAATTCAGTGTTGAGTGTTTTAACATTTATATACATTGATATGTTTCCTTTTCTTTAAATGTAATTATTGATGATTTTATTTACTTACGCCCGGCTTTGTTTTCTTATCAATATACAAAGTCATGTGATAAAATCAATTATATTGAAGTTCTACTCTCTAATTCCAATATTTGCGCAGAAGAGGATTTTCTAAGAAATTTAATAGGCTCATGGCCACCCACTATGAAGACAAGCCTAGGTGAGGCTGTTATCTTCCAAATACATGAGAAAATGTTTTCATTATCAGGTCTTTGCAGTCTTAGAATAATACAGAAATTTGAGTATTATATTTTTGCATACATTTTAAAACTCATTTTCTGATGATCTTTACGCAAAAGAAAGCTTATGATTTAGCATTGTGTAATACCACTTTTTAAACATATACAATAAAATAGATACTGTACTCAAGTTCCAATGGATTATTGATAATCAAATATTGAAGTCTTAGATAAACTAGTACCATGGAAAAGTAGTTTCAAATTAATGTCTAATTCGAAACTAGTTTACCAAGGATTGTGCAATATTTTGTAAGAAAAAAATTAATTTTCCGTGGAATTTAATTTTTGTTTCTACATACATATTTTAATCTTGCGTTGTAGGTTTCTGGGTGTCTATTTTTTCAATGAGATTTCTAAAAATTCGTTTACTTAATCTCGAGCATGAACTGCGATCATATGACGAGGCAGACTCATGAGCAGACACCTCCTATCTAAGATTCACCCCGTATAGAAATATTCGGAACAAAAGGCTATCTTTTACAGGATAATTTTATTTTTTATATATCATGTATTTTGTAATTTTGCAAATTTTAAATTCTTCAACTGGAAAATCTAGATAATGCCAGTGGTAGGGGATGCATAAGCAAAGGTGTTATTTTTTTTATACTAAATATATTTTAGAAAATATGGAAACACGTATAATGTTATAGAAATAGAATGGCATTCCTATAAGATTCGACTTGATTCGTTATTCTTTCTCATCATTAACAAATTATAAAGTTACTTTATTCTTAATTGTAGAATGTATCCGCTTTTGATAAAACTGGTTTTCTTTCTTTTGTTTGTCAATTTAGCAGTCGAATGTTCTTGCATTCGATTCAACTGCGTGAGTTTCAATTACTTCAGGGGAGGATACCTACAGTAGTTCGGAATGGACTTAATTCATCACCAGATGATTTTTTTTTGACAATAATTATCAGTCAAATGTGAAGCGTCAAATATATATATATATATATATATATATATATATATATATATATATATATATATATATATATATATATATATATATATATATATATATATATATATATATATATATATATATATATATATATATATAAGTCAATAGTTATAGAAATAGCTTTGTCAGGAAAAGTCAATCATTTTTAACACGTTATTCCATAAAAAATTTCAAATTTTTTATTACTTGTAATTTGTTATTTTATTTAAAGTAACGTTTATTAAATAAAAGCAACTAACAGTTCTCAATCAGGTGAACGTTAGAATACAATTGAACTGTTAACGATGTTCCTATTATTTCTTATTGCAGCTGTTCATTATCGCCAGCCTAACCGTAAAATAAATCATGTTCTGATCTTCGGTTTAAGAATTCATGCATTTGAATGTCAAGTTGGACAGATTTTCGTGATGTTTCGAGTTCAATTTAATCAGATTTATGTCTAGTTAAGGTTTCCGAGCAGAGAACGAGTGATAAACCAATGTTAAAAAATACAGGAAGTGTTTGATAACCCGTGAAATTTCAGTATCGTATATCACTAATGAAAATATATTTCCTTCAATTGTCTTAGTGTCACATAGTGAATATCAACCAATCGTTTTATATAGAGGTGCAAACAATCAATTAGAAAATTGTATATATTGGTATCTTTCAAATACGTAATTAGTACTGAAATAATAGTTAAATTATATATACCTAAATTGTAAATTTTTGTCCATGTATTTAATAATACAATTTTAAAAAATCATTCCGCTGCTTATTGTAGTTATTTTTCAGGGTTAACAGTGCAGCTTCTAATAAAACTAAGGGAAATTTAAAAACTGTTAGTGAACTCGCTTAGTTATTATCACATTCATGAAAACGAACTCATACATTACATTAAGCTATCCTTAATTTTTTAAACTGTTGAAATTCAAGCGGCGGGCTGATTTCAGAGAAGATTAAACAATAACTATGTAGTATCCAGGCAAATCGAATAAATCGGATTCCTTTTCTCTTGGTTTGGTATGTGAAAGCAGTTGAAGGATACAGACAACTCAATGAATATTGAATCACTATCGGTTCTCATATTTAACAGCTGACTTCAAATAAAAACTCAATCTTACTCAATGTGAGCTATAAGTCTATGAGCATAAAGTTCCAGAACAGTTTTTTGAAGTGATATAAGCTTTAACAGAGCTTTTAAATTGACTCAATATGTATTTGTAGGAATAATTTTCCAGTAGCCTAATTTTTCCAACGCAAATTTCTCTAAATACTGATGATCTTATAGTTTCAAATCGTGGTCAAATAACTAAGTCTCCGTTTTCTTTACGCCACTGTAATATTTTTGTGTACACGACTTTTCACCCGAGCTCCAATCACCATAATTGAACACTTGATCTTCTCAAACAAGTTAGTATTACTTAAAATAAATGTATTTTCTAAAATTATTCTCTCCTGAAAAATGTTTCATATATATCCTCTTAAAAATATTATAAATTTCAATTTATCCTGCCGATTCTTTACTTGACATGCAAATGCTTGACATTATTTAAGTATCACTAGATGATAGTAGTTTGGATTGGTTGGATAGAGAGTTGCTATGCCACACTACTGTCACTTAGTGCACAATGGAATTAATTTGATCGGACCTATAATTTAAATTAGATTTCAAGTATAACAAAGATAAGAATCTAAAATTAATATCGAAAATCAATAAAAGTTGATCTGCTTTACTGATCTATAATCATCACACATAAGAATTAGTTAGACCACAACTTATAAATTAAAGCAAATTTTGAATCTATCCAAGCTTCTGTTTAAAATATTAATCGAACTCACAAAAGAAAGTCAATTCCCTCACCACATTCACCAGCTTTCGGCAATTGGCTTGGATAAAGGATTTATAATAAATTGGCTAAAGATAAAATTGATTTTTTTCGTTATATTAAATGGCTAGTATTCTGCTGGTATTTTACAAAGATTATTCTTCAATTGATTTATAATATCAAACTACATTTCATTATCTTATATAATTTGAAAATAGAATACATTCAATTGGAATGTTTAAACGTAGATACAAAAATATTTTACATTCTTTAATGATAATAGGGGGAGCAAAATATCCTAAATGCATTTCTATTTTTTTGGGGGTGGAGAATGTTTTAAAGGCAATTGAGCAAGTTTAATGAATGAAAGATATTAGTGTTTATGCATAAAAATAATATTTTTAGACTTGTTAGTTGTTATATCCTAAATTTCAGCGAGCTCCTATTAGTCATGTTTGAAAAGATATCGTTATGGGAAGGTAGCCGGTTTTAAACTTTACTCAAACAACCGTCGTATTCATGAATACACAGTTAAAATAGGTCGTGATACATCTGGGGGTGGCAACCAAGTTTGATGGTCTTCAATGTTCCACATTAGGCATGGATGCTTAGAAGGATTCGGAATCCACTTTAAATTGTAGGCTTCAGTCTGATGAGCACTTGTATGTACAAATTGACCATTGCATTTAGGATATATATATATATATATATATATATATATATATATATATATATATATATATATATATATATATATATATATATAATCACTGAACAGATAACTGTAGCACAGAAAAAATTAATAGTATAGAAACGACTTATGACAAAAATTTACCAATAATGCATTCATATAAAATGCTCGTGGTGACCTTATTTCAGGCATTTTTTCCATTATTAGTAACAAAATGAAAAAAATACCTATAATTTTACAATTCAGTTAAATAAAAGGCAAAGTATAATTCATGGTTCAAAATTCTGATATTGGCGATTTTTTTTGGCGGATTTTCTTATGTATCTGGTAACCTCGCTTTTATTACGTCATACATATGGAGACCTATAAGAATTATGCTAAAAATTCTATTTTGGTACTCCTAGAATTTACGCCATCGCGCACGTCATGATACGTCATCTTGACAACATTTCTTCATCGCCAAAAAAAAATCAGAATTTAGAATCCTGGATTATACGGCACTTGTGCCAAGTAAAAATAGAGTTCTTGAATAAATACTAAGATATTTTTACACAGTTTTAGTAACTTTTCAAGTATTACATTTATTATAGCTATATTAAATATATATAGAATTTTAATAAGTATAAGCAAAAGCTGCATTCACATTCAATTAATAAGGAATCCATATTTTGCCAAAAAAAACTAGTTCCACTCATGAAGTATTGATTCATTATCAATTAAAATTAATGAAAACAATTCCATATTATTATATGAGGATGAAAGTAACCTTAAGGAGATTTAAGAATTTTTCAATTAATCAAATAATTGCATTGTGTGTGCCCCAAATAGATTTCCTTACTATTATTTATATTTGTGATTTAATATTTTTTCGCAAATTTTAGCATAGTTGTATAAAATTAGAAAAAAAAGGATAAAAAAATAATCAGTAAATTCAATTTCTAAATATACGTATCCGCCAAACTTTATCATAAGCTGATTCAAAATCAATAAATTTGCCAATACAGATATAGAAATGTTTACTTAACCAACCCTTAATACAGTGAATCTCAACCTTTAATTTCTGTCCAGGCACACTTTTAATGATTTCAAAATTTGGCCAAACAAAGAAAAAAATAACTTTAAAAGTTGTGCAATACCTATAAGATTGTGAGTGAAAAAGTTCATAGTAATAATTTTGAATAACTTCAAAAGAAAAATATTTAATCTGGCTGTGAAAAAACAAATCTGGTTTTTTAAAAAATTTCATGTGTTTAAGCGTGGTAAACTTCATTTTTTTATTTTTTTATTTTAATTTAATATTGCATTTTAATTAAAGTTCTTAAACATTGAAATAAAATTAAAGTTCATAAATTGCTAGATTGTTTTATATTTTTAACGCACAAAATTGCAGTATATTTTTGAAGATGTGATGTGAAGAAACTAAAGAATTTATTTGAATTTGTACAGTAGTAAAATATAAAATTTCTTGTTTTTTTTTCTTTTATTCGTAATGTTACTTTCATATTCACTTATATTTCAGCTTTGAGAGTCTTTTTATATTTTGTCATTTAATAGAGTTTATAGTCTCTGCTGATCTCCGCGTGGCCTAATGGATAAAGCGTCTGACTTGGAATCGGAAGCTTGCTACTTCGATTCCGGCCGTGTAGTTGTACCGCTACTTTCTTCTGTAATAATGTGTACTCCTATTTGCAGTGGAAATGGTATCTATGCTTTGCGTGATATCTTATGATGCCATTCTTTTATTTCAAGTGTTTTGAATCCAACCGCTGAGAAATGCATGCAGATTTAAAAATAATCTTGCTATAAATGTCAAAATCCATATAAATTTACTGGCTAAATTTGCTTCAAAAGAGAATCTAATATTTTAAGATAAATCTTTTAAGGGAATTATGTTCAAAAAAAAACTGAAATTTTTTTTGTGACACAAAAAATTTTTATTTTTGCGATATGACACATATTAAACTCCACCTTTAAATTGCTTATACTTTTGAATTAATTTTATATTTATAAAGCAGAAATTTTTTAACCACCATCATTTAAAATATTTTAAAATGATTTTAATGCACTAAAGTAAGTAAATTTTAACACAATTCACAAATACAATACAGTATATAATAGTCTAAATTTATAATATTTGGAAATAAATGTTTAATTTCCCAATAAATTATAGAAGATGCATATTTACTTATCAAAAATTTCTAAAGACCTTCCTTCTACCGATCTATGCGTTTTCTTTTCCCTATTTTTTTCTTTGGCCTAAAAAGAGTGGTACAAGACTGGATGTATTTTCAGTAATTGTTGCATAAGATTTGGATTTGTTTTTAAAATGTTCTTTATTAGAATTTTCATATATTCTAAGATTAAAATTTTTTCATATTTTTTTTTATCTTGGAAAGGAAAATATTTAATTTTGCTCTGAAAGAACAGTGTCGATTTTTTTGAAAATTTTAGTGCTTAAACGTAGCAAGTTTCTGATTTTTAACTTTTATTCTAATTTAAGATTGTCATTTTAATTAGTGTCACTAATATACGAAAGGAAATTAACGTGCCAAAATTAAAAGATTTTTACACTTCTAAATTAAAAATTTGAGAATATTTTTGTGGATTTTAAGTAAAATAACAATAGAACTCTCTGGTTATAATATTATAGTTTAAAAATAAACTTCTTTTGTTTTTATTTGTTATTGCTACTTTGACATTTATTTGTAACATGGTAACTTTTCATGCTTTTTTAATTTTACTATTTAATAAAGTCCTTATTCTTTACAGATGTTCTCGTGGCATAAAGACTGAGACCAGTGACTGCGATATGTAGTTTGCAGATGATGTTGTTTCACGAACATTGTGGTGTTGATTGCTTTTGTAGTAACATCACTCTTGTAGAACAGGAGAGATATCATAATATGCAATATCTTCAAATCACATTTCTTTTATGAAAAATGTTTTGGATCAAACTCCTAAATTGCATGTAGTATTTAAAATTATTAATCATATTATATGTATGCAGAACCCATAAAATTTTTTGGCATAATATTTCATAAAAGAAACTAATATTAGATAAAAAAAAAAAAAACTTTAAAGACCATATGTTCAACAGCAAATCTGTAAAAAAAATTTAGTGATATGATAGTTATTATTTTTCACATTTTAATTGCCTAAAACTGAAAATTAATTAAATAATTCAGTTTTTTATAGAGAAGAAAAATGTTTTCAACACTCAATTAAAATATTTTAAAATGATTTTACTGTACAAGTGTAAGCAAATTGTTAAAATTCCAGATATAAAAGATATATGTACTTAAATTTATAATAGTTGGAAATTTTAATAGCTTCATTTTGCAATCGCTTATAAAAGTTAATTTTATACTTTATGAAAAATATTTCATGGTTTACTATTCTCGATTTTGTTTGTCACTGTAGGTATCTGGTGCCTAATGGTTACCACGATCATTTCGAATGCCATTTTGTTTGAGAGTTTTGTTTTCTAAAGGAGAGTGATTTTGTAGTAATTGTCTCAAATGTTTTGGATTTGTTTCCAAAATTTTCTTGATTAGTATTTTTCATAGATTCTAATACTAAGAATTTTCTTGTATATTTTTATCTTGAAAAGAGAAAAATATTTAATTTAGTTCAAAAATATTTATTTATATTTATTCAAAAATATTAAAAATATTTATTTTAGTGAAAGGAAAATGCAGGCTTTTATGAAACTTTGTCGGTGTTTAAATGATGCAAATATCGTACTACTTATTTTTTTATTATGATTTAATTTTGTCATTTTAATTAGCGTTTCTATTATATGAAATGATTTTGCAGCTTTGCATGATCATTATTATAGCCGCTTGGGATACTTTTTCTTTATTTTGTCTTTATTCTTTCATGCTTTCCGCATTGCTAAAGGATAATGCCCCTGACTTCGAATTAGAAGATTGCAGGTTCGAGTCCTTCCTTGGATTTTGTACCTTAACTTTTTTGTAATAAATTCTGCTCTTATATGACAGGGAAATGGCATATATGATCTGTGATAACTTATAATCCTTTTGTAAGAGAATCTTTTATCAAATCCCTTAAATTGCATGTAGAAGTAAAAAAAAATATCAATTGTTTTATATATATATACAGAACCCATATAATTTTGCTGCATAACTCTTCGGAAGAGTGTAGCCAATATTTTAATGACAATTTTTTAAACGAGTTATATTGAAAATGAACTCGAAAAGAAAAACTGCTATTTTTCAGTTAAAGGCGAATATTTTTACCTTGAAACTACGAATGCTTTTAAGCTTCGTATTTTAATGATGTTAAACATAGGATTCGTTTTCTAACTTGGTTTATAAAATGTCGAAACATTTTTGCATTTATTCATTAAAATATTTTAAAATGATTTAAATGTGCGAAACTAGGCAATTTTTTTTTAATTTACTGAAACAATATACTAGATATGTACCTAAATTTATAAAAGTTTGAATTAAATGTTTAATTTTAAAATCTCTAAGAACAGTTACTTTTGTTTACATTAATATCTTTGAGAGTTGTGAAATACTTTAATGTCCCTATTTTTTTATTGAAATGAAATTTTTTGCTTCCTTTACCTAACGCTTAAGGCCTTGAAACTGAAAGCATCTTTTGCAGATTCAAATCTTAAGGTGGGGTTTACTTAGCAATAATCGTCGTATAAAATTTGGAATTATTTACTAAAAGTCCCTTAATTAATATTTTTTCACATACTCTAATATTAAAAGTTTTGTCATGTTTTAAAGAAAAATATTTAAATCAGCATTGAAAGGAAAATTTCAATTTATTAAGTAAGAGACTATTGAGGTGATTGAATGTATTAGATTTTAAATAACGTATTTTTTTCTTCTGATTTGACATTTTCTTCTCAATTAGTATTCGTAATATAGGAAAGAAAATAAATTTGCTGAAATGAAGGCTTTTTGATAGCTTTATTGTATTTAAGCTGTCTGGTCTGAAAGCTTATATTTGCCGGTTCAAATCCTATTTGGGTGTGTTTGCAATGCTGATCAAATGAGTTTTGGATTTGTGTCCAAAATTTCCTTATTAGTATTTTTTATATTCTATAGTTAAAATCTTTTATATTTGTTGAAGTAAAATTTTTACACCTCCGCAAAGAAATATTTTAAAATGATTTTTATGTATGAAAATAAAGAAATTTTTAAGTGTCAGAAATGCAATGTTAATGAATATCTATTTAAATTTAGCAAAATTAAAAGATGATTCATTTTTTAGTTGCTAATCGAAGTTATTTTTATATATATATATATATATATATATATATATATATATATATATATATATATATATATATATATATATATATATATATATATATATATATACTGCTCGACATTGAAAATGCAACACCAAGAAAGAGTGGCAAGAAAACTATGCAAATTTCAGGGAAAACGCACGTTACCGAGTTATGCAAATTATGTGAAATGGGCAGCTTTTCGGCGCCCGTAGGATAAGATATAAGGTGTGGAACCGGAGCACAGAATACGCAATATTCATTCCTTTATTGCTACTTTTGCAAAAGATACCTGTAATGGCAGAGTATGCCAGGCCATTATCGACTAGGTCAGATCTAGTAGACAGACGAGTTTACGAAGAGAATGGTGATGGGACTGAGAAGGGCAGGTTGGTCCTTATGGTAAATCGCAGCTAAAAGATACCTGGACGCGACCACAATGCACCGGCTGGCACAAAGATGGTTGGAACAAGAAACTGTGGAACTTTTGCGGGTTGCTAATGCAGCCATAGTGACATCAGCACGCGTGGATTGACGCTTTCGATGGGAGTCGGTGGTGGTACCGCAAAGCAAGTCAACAGAAATTCTGCAGAATATGCAAGGCTAGACCTCCAGGGTGGTCTAAGTGCTTTGGCTTCTGAACGTGACTAAGAATTTATATATATATATATATGTAATATCCTTATATAATTATTATAAATTAATATCCTGTCAGTCTTTTACTTTGTTCATTATATAAAACGTGAAGATATAAGTATTTACCATTCATTTTGCGATTTCTATAAATAAAGCGTTTTTCTTTATTTTATCTTGCAATATGATTTATATTCTTACATCGTGCATTCACTGATTTTCTGACATAGTGAAATCTAATTCGATCTCTCATCGTGAATTACGTTTCATTAATATTTTAAATTAACAGAGAGAGAGAGAGTCTCATTATCTATTTTACTTTAATTCACAGAATTAATTTAATTTTTAAAAGTCGGTAGTACTGAGGAGTTGGGTACCGCTTATAACTAATCTTTATATTTCATACTTTGGAAGTTGTACATGCTAATGTTTGAGATATATGAGAAATATTTGTTATTTCTCAAGTGGGTGCTTTGTGAGCTTTGCTAATTGAGATAGCAGCTAACATTGACTGAAGAGATATAGGTTACAATCCTCTCGCCTTTTTTAACTTTTCATGCTAAATTGTGTAACATGGAAATTAATTTTCAGCAGAGAGGGGTTTTAATTTCTTTTAATGAGATCAAAAAGGCTTACATATTTTGTCTCCAATATGTGGGTTTAATAGAAGTTTCTTGGTTTGGTAACTTATGATTATTTTTTGTATGAAATGTTAATTCGGCAATCTATGATTATTATAACTAAATTCTATTGGTAATGAGTAACTTGTTCAAATATCTTAGCTGATTTCGAATAAAAATATTACAAGTTTGAATTCCAACAGGTGGTCTTTCGTAAATCATTCGTCGCTGTGGCTAGTTAAGTTTTTGAATTTTATTAACTGTCAAGTTTTGATGCTTTCTATAAGTAACAACTGATTCCGTATTTCTATGTAAATTTTTATAATGGTCCATCAAGCAAATTAGATGTTTCCGACAGGAAACCTTATTTCTAAAATCGTACTATGAAGTTTCAGTGTCAAATAAAAAGTACTCAATTTATTTGTTTAATTTTTATTTTGTCACATTTGTCTTCCATTTATCGTTTATAAATTATTTAAAATTGTGTTATTTTTAATATTAATATGTTTAAAGAATAATGTAAAATCATAAATTTTAGCTGTTATTTCATCATCCATGTGTGTGATTGGAGAGAAAGAGAATACCTGATTTTTTCCTAATTCAGTAATGAATTTCAAAAATAAGCATCCATACGCTCGCGTTACAAATGCGAGAATGAAAAATGTCGATCATAACAAACACGTAAGCAAATAAAATAACTATCACAGTGATAAAACACGTAAGCAGATAACATGAATTCCTCTATAGTAAACATTCTATACAAAGTTTCCTATGAATTCTTCTGTAGTAAACATTCGATACAAAGTGTCTTTTATATTAGAAGTTACTTATTATTCTAGTCTTATAGGTTTTCCATGGAAATTATTAATTCAATTATTTCAAAAATGTATCGCGGGACTATTCAAATCCTACTATTAGTTTCTAATCTCCCTATATATATATTCCAAATTTTTAATCGTTAATAAAATAGTTTTTGTTCCTCCACTCAAGTTCAAATACATTTTTAAACTTATAATGGATGATACTTGATGTCAAGGCAATTTCCTCAAATATTAATTCGTTAATTATATTAAATGAATTAATTTCAGATTGATATGGGAGACAAAATTATATTTTTCTTTGTTAAACTAAATAAAAGCTTACTTTGTAATTTTTTATACGTTTTAAGGAAAAACATTTCGTATATCGTGATAGACATTTATTCTCTTCCTCAATTTTCTAATTTACATATATAAATTTATAAAAGTTCGTAATTTACTTCAGAAAATTCAACCTGAATTTAAGTAAATTTAATCTTTATTTTCAGTTACAATTTTTATAAAATTATGAAATACCAAATTAATTTTATTTGACAGAGGGAAATTTAAAA
>CM057821.1:44353702-44413702 GCA_030067965.1 Latrodectus elegans
AGGGTCAAATGTACCCATTTTAAACTCCGCAAAATATGGAATTTATAAATATATATTCTATACTGTGGAGTGGCGAGACATGTAGGATTATAATTTCGAGGCTTAAACGCGGCCATTAGTTACTGTCCCGAGCCCTAGAGGCTTTTGTGGAAAACCAAGTCAACAAGGTTTTAGACAAATAATAAAGCGAAACTGTTTTGATGGTATCGGTGGCAGTTTCGGCTGCAAATCCATGGTAATTTTTAGCTGACTGATGAAAAGAGATTTTGACAAATTTCACTCGGAAGTGCGTCGTTAAATAGTAAAGTAAACATTGAAGGAAGTATTTGTTTTTATCAGGTAAGGCTAATAGATGGATAAAATGGGACGACTTTTATCCTAATTTAAAATGGAATATTTTTAATTTGATGCAGCAAAATTTTGGGTAAATTTGATTATTTCAGTATTTTTAGTCACTAAGATATTAGTTCAAATAGTTTTGAGCCTATAGTTTTAAGTATTAGTTTTAAGTGGTAAGATATAACCAAAAAGACACGACCATAAAATATTTTTACGTCATGCATTTTGTTTTTAATAATTTCAGTTTAATTGAAATGAAATCAATCAGATACATGAATTGTTTTATATTAAATATTAGAAATCTTAATTTTTTTAATATCAGTTTCACAAAGTAAGATCAATGCCTAACTTGATAGTTTCAATTAGTCACCCAAACTTACACTCAGTGGTCAGTTATACATTATGTTACTGACCACTGAGAATTTTGTTTGTAGATAATGAAGAACAATCATCTATGAATTAAAATAGAGAAAACACGGAAAACTTTTGAACATTCTCTCTAACAAATGTTCATGGCGAAAACAGAAAGACATTACTCGATTTTCATTGTTCAAACTCGCTTGAATTTAAATACGGAGATTCCCGCTCCAAAAGAGCATAAATCATCATTTGATGAAAATGAGTTTACAAATGATGCCTCATTAGCATATTTTACACTTTTTTCAATTAATGATATGCTTTTATGTATTCGAAAAATTCATTTAATACTGTTTTATGCATAAAATAAATTGTTTCTGTTTGTTATAATAAATTGAGTTTGTGTTTGATAATTTTCATGTATTCAATTGTGTATCCTTAAGAGATTCATTAAAAATATCAATTTTCATATAAATGTTTTATATAAGACGATTTTCCTACTTTGTGACTTGAAAAAAATGTGTTAATATTTATTTCACACTTGTAACAAATTTTATTGTTGTTATATGTTAAAAATTTAAGTATAAATAACTTAGTTTTCAAAATTACATAAATATAACGATAATAATAAAAACATCTAAAGAAACAAACTATAATCAATTTCACATTTTCAGTGACTATGCATTTTTTTTCTCTAGGCACACATTTAAAACACCATCTCTAGCAAGTACAAAATTCTAAAATAAATATTATTTTAATAAATACCAGAAATATACATAAAAGTGATAAGGATGAGAGAAATTTAATAGATACTATTTAAATAATTTATTTTATTCAAAAAATATGTATTTAACTCTTTGTAACACACACTATCTTTATTACAATTATCTCGTAATTTCTCTCTTAAATAACACAAAATTTCACTATCACAAAATAATTATGTAAAAATGTATAATTTTATTATAATTTATATATTTTCAAAATAATTATCAAAATTTTAATCAGAATAAAATGAGTTTTAGAGCTCACACATCGCAATGTTATTAAACTTACAATAAAAGTTACAAATAATATTAAGCTAAATAGACCGATTTAATCTCCGAATAAAATAATAATTCTTTTTGAAAATAAAGTTAAGTAAAATAATTGTCAAATAGATAAATATATTTTAAAATAACAACAAACTTTTAAATTATTGCTTCAATGATTCTATGGATTAACTTAGAATAATTTTAAAGTCTTACGCGCTCTAAGTAAAATAATTTAAGGAATTGTGTTTCTTATAAATTTCTAACGATCATTATATGAAACTAAACTCTTGCACAGCTACTTTGTATATGTTTCAAATAAGATTTTATTACTTTTATTTCATGTTTTTGTGTAATAAATTTTAGACTCGAATAAACTTACTTAGAAGTTTCTTTCAAATCTAAAATTCTAGTGATGGCGTACACTATTTAGCAAAAAAAAATATAATGTTCAAATTTAGTTTATTGCTAAAGTAGAAAACTATTTGGTCATGAAACATAGTTCGTAAAAAATATGTTCATAATTTCTATTCAGGAAGTATAGCGCTTAAACATTTGGTTAGTAATTTGCTACGATAAATTTACTAATAAATTTGAAGCACTCACAAAATGTTAATTTGCTTTAAGAATTCTCTTTTAATTAATAAATCATTCAATAAATAGAAAATTTCACAGATAATAATTTTCTTACTTTGAAATAAGCTTTCCTTTCACTGTTATTATTTTTAATCAAAAACTAGTTTTCCGAATGAAGTATGAAGTTTTGAAATATATAAAGAGCAAAAAACAAATAAGCTGAATTCATGATCCTGATTTTAGTTATTCACCCCAAAAAAAAAATAAATTAAATAAAGTTTTAAGCATTTTGTTTTATTATGGAGATTTTTTTCATGTAATTTATGAAACATTATTATTAAGGAGCTATCAATATTACTAATTTAAATACCACATTTATTATATAATTAACTGTTTAATTTTTTAATGCATCTAAAATTTTTTTGTAATAATGTTATGTGATATTAAAGGAAGTTTAAATGATTTAATGAATTTATACAAGAAAAAGTGGAATTTCTTTTGAAATATGTAGATTATATATTATAGTAATTGACTGCATTCTGTTATGATTTTTTAAAAAAAATGAGATTCTTTTGAAACGCTATTATGTGTTTCGATGCTTCAAAAGCCATCTACAATATTAATATAAGTTTTTTCATTGATAAGCTTTTTTACAGTTTGTATGCTAAGTACAATCATGTGTCATTATTCAAACATTTAGTAAAATAATATTATTTAATATTATTGAATTATTCTTTCTCCAATTATCTTACATAAACTACATATCCTAAATCACATATAAAAGTAAATATCATTGATTTAAATAACACCAAATATTATTTGAATAAAATGTAGCTGAGACAAATTATCAATGAAACATTTTTAAATAGAAGTATTTTCGTTGAATGATGCTAAGAAATTACACGAAATTTGAATAGGTGGAAAACCAAATGCGGGTATATATATAACCAAATAAAAAACTTTTTTGCCGACATATATTTTTTTATCATAATATTTAATTTATTCTAAAATTACTTTCTCAAAACATAAAATAATATACTCAAATATTTTATTATGAAAGAAATGCAAAATATTGTAAGATTATAAATATTTTATTAATTAAATAATCTACAACCCTTTAGTAAACGTTTTGTTAATGCTATTAAATTTCAAAGAATAAATCAGTCTGAAACAATTTATTTGAAACTATTTAAGTATCTCAATGAATTTCAGAATAATTTTCAAATTTTCCTTTACTTAAAATTTAAAAATAAAGCTAGAAGTTTATAAAACTACAAAAATGCAGTTATAAAATTGTTATTTACATTAATTTTTATAATATAAATTATAATCCAAAAATGTGTGACTATATGAATATGACTTTAACAGACTTACATTGCAATAATGATTCGGTGCATTTTACAAAATATGAATACATTAAGATTTAAAATTATATCAAAAATGCATTGATATTTTCAAATAATCACCTCTAATTAAATACAGTAATGATCTTATTACTGCCAATTAACTTCCTTAAATAAAACTGAATTTTCAACATTCTAACGCATTATTCTCAAGTCTTAAGACTTTTAACTTTTAGAAATTTGAATGCTTAATAATATAACTGTAGAATTTTATTTCAACAAATATAAATGAATTAATATGTTTTTTAAAAAAATTGCTCAAAATAGAGCCAAGTTTGATAAACTTATTGTGGCACTTTTTTATGTGTAAAATTGTTTATTTGATAATTTTTTACATACATACATTTTTAATTATAAATATATTATTAATTAAGAATTTAAAAAAATATCTTAAGAATTATATATATTAGGATTATAATTATTAAATTAAATAAAATAAAACTAATGAGAAATGCGTTTTATCAAAATGAATTCTACTAATTTATTCTTTAGACTATATATCTTAAGTATAAGAATGTTCGTTATCATAATTTTGGAACCATTATTTAGAATGAATTTTATAATTGAAATAATTTTTAGCTAAAGTATGCAGGGATAATTAATAATTTTAAGAGAATATTTTTAAATAATTCATTCAAGAATAGCCAATTAGTTTCAATTAAATGTAGTAACCATACCCATCATTTTAAAAAAGGTTTTTCATATTTTTAAATTCCCTTACATTTTTTTAATAATGCATTTAATGCTTAGAGTTACTTTTCCTCACAAAATAAATGTAAACAAAGAAAAAAAATTTTTTAAATTAATCTTATTATTATATTAAATGTAAATTAACATAATAACCATTTCATTTTCAAAAGATGTTATCTAAAGATCAAAACACTTAAGAGCAATAATTAATTTAGATCAAAATTAAGCCACATAAAAATTTTCCTGTTTTCAAAAAATATAAATTTCCTAAAAATAAAATTAGTATCAATCATTTTTGAAGAGCCACAAGGTTACATAAAAATATTTAAAATATAGATTTATTTTATATTATATTGTATAATTATATATTTTTTTAATTCAGCCAAAACATTTTTAAAGATTTAAAAATCATTTGTAGTGATTTTGGTAAATATAATATTTTTGGGTAATTAAAAAATTCTGGTATTATAATTAAAATATTCAAATTCATTATTTTTTAATTTTGAAACTTTATTAATTTCAGATTTTTTGACGAACTTAAGTGCATTTTACTCACAAAAAGTGAACTATTGAAATATCTTTAAAATTTTAAACTTATAATTTTCTATTCGGTATTAAAAAGTTTAATCAATTTTAACTCAAATATTTCAAATGCAATATTCTGTTTTAGTTTATTTTTAAAAAAAGTACATGGAAAAATGAGCAAAACTTTAATTCTTTAAATTATCACTTTAACATTAATTAAGAAATTCATATTCGGTAAAGAAACAACAACAATTATCTTATTATTATTTCTTATTTAGATTTTAGTGAGGATGAGTAATTCAAATGCTGAAGATAATTTTCTTTAATTACTTTCACTGTTTTCTGGTTTTACCTAAGTTTTTTGCTTTGCATAATTCTTTCTTTTTTAGACTTCCACTTCACTCTTTTCATTATAAAAGTTTCTCAATTTTCACATAAAAGAATAAACACTTACATCTGTATATTTTATGTAGCCAATTTTGAGATTAAATTATTTCTGAAAAGCAAAGTTTAAGTATAATTTATTTAGTAAATGCTTGCAAATATTTCTTTATTTGTATTTAACATTACTTACACTTTTGAATTTATTACATTCAGACAGAAAACATTGAATCTTTCTGGACTGATCATATTATTTAGTTGTTATAGATATTATTCAATCAAACTGCTAGTATGTAATTTTCTGAAAAGAACATCTAAGTGGTATGTTCATATTTGGCAGTTTTAAAATTTTATTCGGCTAGTTTAAATTTACAAAAAGTCTTCAATAATTTATTCGACATTTTTAACAGTAAAATTACTTCAGACTACTTTAAATTTATTATTTATCCTCATGACAATTACATAATATTCTTTTCACTGTTAAAATTGAAACACTAAGAAAAATTGGTCGTACAAACGTCACGTTGTTTTTTAAGGTATGTCCAGTTTTTCATATTGAATTCTGATGACCGTGTACATGGATGTTTCGTAGGGAATTTTCATCATCTGATTACATTCAAATACTTAAAGCTCCTGTAACTAGTGAAAAGATATGGCAATCGGCCATGGCGAGATTTAGAAGTGACCTCTTAAAAAGTTTAAGGTTCTTTAATGGAGAGAGGCTTTATCCTCCTTGTTCCTGGTTCCTCTCTGCCAGCCTTGGTCAACTTCTTACTTGTTTAGGCACCTCTTGAAGGCAGCTGTGGGTTGAGCAGGATAAAATGTACATGGAACTTATGCGTCGGGACCTTTTAGATCTGGTGTAGGGGACGATCTTCTACACCAGGGGGATGAGTAACTAAAGCATGATATGCTAACCATTGAATATATAACATGGGCATCTCTATTTCAGATCAACTGTAATTTAAACGACTATCGGTATATTTCTATCATCTCAAACCCATGATATAATGAGCTAGCTTCGAGGCCAGTGAAATGCAATTTTTCTACAAGATAATGCAATATTACATGCTTCACGTCTACTTGCCCTCCCTCGTGTACTCCTCGTATTCCATTGCTATCTTTCAACATTATGACTTACAGATCTTTCACCAAAGGAAAATGTCTGATCATGGATTGCGGGGAGAAACTAATTCTCTCTGTCTCTCTCTCTTTATACGTACATAAACACACACACACACGTGTGTGTGTGTGTGTGTATGTGTGTGTGTGTATGTGTGTGTGTGTGTGTGTGTGTGTGTGTGTGTGTGTGTGTGTGTGTGTGTGTGTGTGTGTGTGTGTGTGTGTGTGTGTTAGCAAAAACATGAAGCTGCTTTGAATAACTTGTTTATATCTCTATTTCAGCCATCCAAGCCCAATTTTTCTCCTACCTTAAATCAAACAGATCGTTTCAAATGATAGGTGCTGCAAGCTGTTCAATTGATTTCTCTCTCCTAAAAATTACTAATATTTTATGAATTTAACCATTTTAACATCATATCATGCTACTTATGTATAACAACTATCTGTTTTTTTAACTTGATTTCCTTCAAGGAATTATTATTTTAAAGGCCAGAGCAGTGCATACATACATATGTGTACACTGTTTCGTAACAAAAATTTTTAGCATTCAATCACAATATCACAAAAAAAAATAGGCATTAGTTTATTTTTCAAATGCATAAATAAGAAAACATGAGTACGAGCTGGTATTTTTTATTAATAAACAAACTCATAATTTATGTGATTCGGACTAAAATTTACGAAAGTTTCATAGATGTTTTTTCATTAATTTCTACTTTGATTACGGCTCTTGGACAGTAAATATCCACCTAATCTCCTTTTCATGCTTGAATGTAAATCATCTTATTAATCCCATTCTCCATTTATTCTCTTGTAAATCAAAATGGGTGTTTTATGAACGTGTTTATTAGACAATATCACGTTCCGTCTCTAAATGAAATCAAGAAGAACATGGCACTGAATCAAACATTACGATGAAATGAAACTTTTACAGTTGCGAGAGCGTCTTATTGATTTCCAGTTGACACGATGCCATAAACATCTTCTCCACTACCACGTTTCATCCAATAACAGAAAAAGAAAGGAACGCAGTACATCTCGGCATATAAATCAATCACAGCGCAACAACCCTCACAATATGAGCAATTAAGCCCTTACGAACAATAAGGACACAACATCCCCAAGTTTTTAGTACAAGGAAAAAGCGAGTGGGATCATAGCTTTTTGCGAGAAGTTATTAAAACGTCAGCCGGATAAATATAATATTTCCTCCCTTTCTTGTTGTTTGAACTATTGGTGGGCTATGATTCACTTTTTTCCATATCGTAAGTAATACGACTGTGGGGCCCTTTTTCCGAGGGTCCCCCGCAGTGTTTCTTATTATTAGTGGCTTCCTGGGGCAGTTCGGACTCAACGTGATACTACTGCCAAATGCGAGTGGGGAGGGCGACAGAGATTTGCGATTGGCTGCCGGGGCTTTTGGGGTTGCCGCGCTCCGATAGGGAGCATTGGGAGAGATGGTAGAGATTGGCGAGAATTGAAATCTGGAAAGAGGAATTTAATGAGATGGAATTTGATCAGAAAGATGCTGAGGATAAATGGAAGTTGAACTAGCGGGAAAGAAAGATTAAGAATTTTGATTAATTTGGATCTATTTTGTAGCACGTAATGTTTTTATAATCTATATTTGTTATATCTTACATATGTTATATACTCATAATGTAATTTGAAATAAATATGAGCGCTATTTTTATATCATGAAGTTATATATAGAAAGTTATGTTACTTTGAAATTTCAAAAAACGAAAATTAATTTCATTATGAAAATAATGTAACTAAAATAAGCAAACGCTAATGTTCAGTGTGATTAATCCTTAAAAAATATTTAAATTTTCAAACATGCTTTGAAATATTTTTCTTATATTCACTTGTGTTAATAACGCACAATAAAGGGCTTATAACAGCTGTTACTTTTAAAAATACTGGAAAATTGGATATATTGATCAAAAAGATGCACATTTGAGCAAAATTATTCATACAATAAGCACAATTTTATTTAATGAAAGAAAAAATGACGAAAAATAGAAAACATAAAGAAAATGAACGAATTTTTCTTTTTTATTCCAACTATTAAAAATACTACAATTTTTTTCTACATTATATCTAAATTTTTACATTTTTAACATTTATTAAAATAATTACATTAGAAAAAATACTTGAACTGTGCATTTTATCTCTTCAAATCAACATAATAAAAAATACTTCTAAATCATATCATATCAGAATCCTAATGAAACATAACCCATTTAAATGATGATATTTCTTTGCTTGCCATAGGAATGCTCCATCATTCTTTGAATGTTTCAATAGAATTTATTGCTATTTTCTTAAATAATTTTCATTTTACAATCCTCTTCAATGATTTGTAACTTCAACTTTAATCATTTAGATATGCAGTTTCATCATAAAATAGAATTTTAATATATTTCTGTGAATGAAATTTAAATTATGGAAAAATATCATATTTTTCAAAGCATTTACTTAGAAAAATATTTGAAATACCATAATGTTTTATTAATAATTTTTTTTATTTTTTTTAATTTTAACATAATGGAAAAGTTTTTAAAGTAAATTTTGAAACGGAAAATATTAAAATAAAAATAATTCTTTTCTATAGATTTATTTGAATTCATAATATTGATACACTTTCTAAACTTACTCTCAATTTCACATTCAAAAATTATAATTAACATGATCACATATAATATTATTAACAATTATTTACTTAAAACTTCTTTTCATAATCCCAGATTTATAATGTAATAAATAATTCATGAGAATTTAAACAACTTTCAGAATTTCCTACAGAGCTGAGTATTTAAGATGAGAAAAAAGAATTACAATTTTCTGATATGATCTTGATATTTTTTGAGACATTAAATTCAAAAAAATATAGATATCTTTGAAATCTTTATTTAGAAAATTAGTTGAATTGTTTTCTAATATTAGAAAAAATTGATGGAACATATAAGAAAATTTATATTCTTTATTTCTGATACGAATTTATATGCCAGTAAAGTTAATTACATAAACATTTTCATACAAAAATAAATATATTCAAACGCACTTACATCTTCCCTGACGAAATTTCCCATTTAAGGTTCTGCAAATTAGAAAATTTTTAGAAAAGATAAATAATTACGATTCTGTATTTAAGCAGAAAAATTTCTACGTTATCATCAAGTCTTCAAAAGGCATTACTTTCGGTAAGTAGTTCATTATTGAAAAGAAATTAGTGATGTAATACAAAGTTTCATTAAATAATTTTCTATGATTAAAATTGAATTAGTGATGGAATACAAAATTTCATTAAATCATTTCATATGATTAAAATTGAATTAGTGATGGAATACAAAGTTTCATTAAAACATTTTCTATGATTAAAATTGAATTTGTGACGGAATACAAAGTTTCATTAAATCAATTTCTATGATTAAAATTGAATTAGTGATGGAATACAAAGTTTCATTAAATCATTTTCTATGATTAAAATTGCATTAGTGATGGAATACAAAGTTTCATTAAAACATTTTCTATGATTAAAATTGAATTTGTGACGGAATACAAAGTTTCATTAAATCATTTTCTATGATTAAAATTTAATTAGTGATGGAATACAAAGTTTCATTAAATCATTTTCTATGATTAAAATTGAATTAGTGATGGAATACAAAGTTTCATTAAAACATTTTCTATGATTAAAATTGAATTTGTGACGGAATACAAAGTTTCATTAAATCATTTTCTATGATTAAAATTGAATTAGTGATGGAATACAAAGTTTCATTAAATCATTTTCTATGATTAAAATTGAATTTGTGACGGAATACAAAGTTTCATTAAATCATTTTCTATGATTAAAATTGAATTAGTAATGGAATACAAAGTTTCATTAAATCATTTTCTATGATTAAAATTGAATTTGTGACGGAATACAAAGTTTCATTAAATCATTTTCTATGATTAAAATTGAATTAGTGATGGAATACAAAGTTTCATTAAATCAATTTCTATGATTAAAATTGAATTAGTGATGGAATACAAAGTTTCCTTAAATCATTTTCAATGATTAAAATTGACTCCAGTGGCTTATAAATAAGACATTGTTTATGGAATGGAAATTTCCAGTTTGAATTCAACAATGTAATATAAATATGAATTTTTTTCTTTCATTAAAACCTTAATTAAGGTAAGTGCTAGGGAGTTTTCCGAATTTCTTTCCTTACGAGTTGTGAATATATTCCAATATCAAGTCCACCTACACAACTCAGCTTGCAGCTGAGTTGTGTAGATTCAACTCTTAATTCAACTCTTAATTTATTAATGCTATATTGCCTTATATAAATAAAACAAATGCACTTCATTACATTTTAGATACTAAAGTGAATTCAAAATCATTAAAAAAAAACTAGTGAGTAGAAATAACAAATAGCAAAATAATTAACATTTTTCGTATAATAGCTGAACGTGCTTAGTAACAAACAATACGGCCTAAATCAGATGAATTTGATTAAAATGATTCTGTCACTGAAATAACAAGAAATAAAATGTTTCTAACACATAAAATGTTAATAAATAGATGCATTGTTTGTTTTTGTAGGATTACAAAATTATCAGTTAAAAAGCTTCCCAAATAAGAAGCTTTCAATTAAAATTTAATAATATTTAATAATGATTTTTTAAATATATTTAAATTTATGTGTGTATGTGTTTTCTTTCCTTTTATTTTTGTTACAATTACGGTATTACTTTAAATATATATGTATTTAAACACATTTTTAAGATGAGTTTTATCAGGATTAAAATATTTGGTTATAAAGCAAAAAACTGTGTGTAATATTTAACTGATTTCTGGAAGAAAAAAGCATCTATTAAGACAACAGTTAGCATATAAATGTTTGTTTAGGTTCGAGAATATTAAATTGTGGTAAATTCCAACATTAATACTTGAATACATAGATTTGTAAGTCTTTCAAATAACTAAACTTTTATCGTAGAAAAATATTTTGGAATTAATTTTGTATATTGAGATTAAGAATTAAGTCATTTTAAGATATATATTTTGTTATTAATAAATATTACATATGCATTTGCATATGCATGTATATATTTGAATGATATAAGAATTGTTTAGTAACATTTTTACTATATGTAGATAAAATTTCTTCCATTGTTATGCGGAAATATAATTACATATATTATTGAAACATAATGTATTGTGTAGTTTTAACCTTATCCAATTTTTCATTCCAATAAATATAATAAAAGATAAACAGCCAAAATCCGGTAACCCAGAATTCCGCCGTATTCCAAAGCGAGCTAATGTCAATTTGTTGCATTTACACTGCAACCGGACCGGCAACCATCATAATCCGGGAGCGATTATGGGGCGAGGTATATTAAAAACTTACCATTCAGGCCACAAAACTGCGCCAATAAATACAATGGTTTACCAGCAGGATAGGGGGAGATTCCTGCTGTTCCAAAAAAGTGTAAATAACGATAAAAAATTTTCTACTTTATTTTTTATTGCACTTTTACGGCCATGTTTTTGATTTGCGGTCACGGGAGTTATTGGATCTTTTCTTCCCTGATACAAGAGAGAAATATGCAAATTTTTCTCTATTCGTATGGTAATGTGTTGGCGTCAAAGTCAAAGACAAATTAGAGAATGAGGCACATAAATCGACCGCTTTACAAAAGTTTAATATCAGCGCAATAGGAGTTAACGAGGTCGTTTAAAGAGTAAAGAGCATGTGACAGCTTAATGTTTTAAATCATAATTACAATCACCCATTTTAATTACTTAATTATTTTTGCATCCTAATCAACCATTCTCTTATATTGTAAATAAAAAATTAATTGCTTAATATTTCTAGATGATTCCATTTAATTTATTAAATTAATTCTGTAATTAATTTCTATTAATTTTTGCTAAATTAATTTTGTAACTTTTGACTAATGATAAAACAATCCAGGATAAATTTAAAAATATAAATTCTGCCATAATAACATTATTGTATCAAAACAACAGCTAATATGAATACCACATCAGTTAAATCAAGTTTATTATGAAAACTCTCCGTTAATTATATTATACATCGATAAAAAAAAGTATCTTGACTGCATTTTTTAGTCAAATTAGATTCTAGAATATTTAAATGTATTTATCAAATAATTTTTATAATTTTTAATCAAATGTCACAAAATTTCAAGAAATTCTGCGATTAAATCCATGTACAATAATATAGTTATATTTTATTAAGATATATTTTTAGAAGCCATTTTTATTGAAATTTAACAAGAATTAGATAATATTTAAATTTTTTTTAATTTGAAATAAATGGTAGCGATTATATAAAAACATTATTTTTGTTAATATTTGACAGTAAAATTTATGTTTTTAAATATATCTCATTGCAGTTTTATCAAATAAATATTAATTAAATTAAATTATATATATATATATATATATATATATATATATATATATATATATATATATATATATATATATATATATATATATATATATATATATATATATATATATATATATATATATAAATGAAATTTAATGGCGGCGAACTTGTCTAGTGGTCAGCGTACCTGACTACGGATAGGGAGGTCCTCTGTTTGAATCCCGGTTCAGGCATGGATGTTATTTCTCTATCGTGTCTTTGTCCTTTCCTTGTGAATGAATGAAGTGTGAATGATTGCCTACACTATAAACGGGTCCCTATGGCATGTGTGTGTACTGAAGAATTTAGACTCCACACCAAATGCGGTTCAGCTGGAAAAGCAGCGCACCTCAATTTGCCAGCCGGGAACGACACACGAGAACGACAATAAAATTTAGTTAACTAAAAAATATAAAAATAATTATTAAACAAATATTTTCCATAGGCAATTAATACTTTTGTTAATTCAAAAACCACTTTTTAAATATTCTTTAGAGGATCATGCCATTTGAATCACTTATAAATAATAATTGAGGGAAACTTATAAACGGTCTTCTCTTTAGTTACCATATAAATACCAAAACATATTTCAAATCTGATATGTCAACCCGATTCATTACATTAGTTTACTTGTATAATTCGTGATAGTTGAGTATAGGAGTCAGTTATTCAGGAAATTTATTTCACTTAATTTTTCTTGACCTATCAGAAACCATCGTATAAAAAGGTTATTCTCATTACATATCCATCATAAAATTTACTGTCATACATGTCCATTAGATGAAGTATCCTTCTTCTGATATAACACAGCGTGATTTAGAAAAGAAGGAACAGAAGTTTGTACTATATCATGAAATATTTCAATTACTAATTTGGGATATAGAAGGAATTAAGCCATTCATTCATTCAATGATAAAATTCAACATGTGATTTAAAAATCGAAACATTATTTTAATTCATTTCGTCAAATGCCCGTAAGTTTATTATTTTTATAGGTTTTATGTTTGGAAATTTAATTTACCAATTTTCCGAAATTAACTTTAAATTTTCGTGCCACCGAAGTAATTTTTTATAAATATTTATCTTTTTAATTTTTCAAAAAATAAGTTTGTTTTTTATTTTATTAATTTTTTTAAATGAACAAAATGAGAATTAGTTTTGCGATTATACATAAAACGTTTTATCCTTAGAGAAACGTTTTATGAATGACTCTTAAAAGTTGTTTTTTTATCAGATGCTGCATATCAGCAGTGAAACACTTTTACAGGTTTCTTCTAAGTGAAACTGTTTTTAAAATTGCTTCTCGTTCAATCATGAAGTCGATGCTTAGTAATTTGGATTGAAAAAAAAAATATTTTATAACAAAAAAATGAAAAAAATTAATTTACAATTCTTTTATAATAGATTCCCTCTATAAATAGCTTTAACAAATAGTTTCCCTTATCATTTCGACAGTTATAAATATAGTTTTAAGAAATTAATTCCTTGATTTAATTTTCATTTTTAATTTATCCCAAAATTGATAGTTAAAAATAAAGAGCAGTTAAATAAAAATCGTTTTTTTCTTTTATAATTATTTATTATTATAGTTTAAATGAAAATTTTAATTTTTCAAATTATAATATTCATTTATCTTATAATCTGCACACGTTAACTATTTAATCCTAATCTGTGTATTCATCGAACAATATCCAATAAGCACATACACGCATTAATTTTATTTGAGCCATCATTGCTTAAACACAATTTCATGAAATATATTTTGCAATAAATTTCGTCTATATATTTTTATCATTGCTGTCCGTAATTTGAAAAAAAGAAGCTTTTGTGAAATAACTGATCTAGTACAATGGTTTTATCATTTAATATCATGTATACTATCTATAATAATAAGTATTCATTTATTTGTTTATCAAAAGAAGAAAATTTCATAATTGATGCAAAATTTCGATTATTTTTCAAAAAATTTGAAAGTGCTTACTAATTAAAGTATTTGATTTTATTAAAAATCTCATTATTTCATTATATGATTAATTAAACAAATTTAAATGTTAATACATCAATTAAATATAAAATAAAATTTCAAAAAAAACTTAAATAGCTTTTAATGCTTAAAAGAAATAAATATAATTCTATTTTAATTTCTTTTAAATTGGCATTCATTTGAAATATCAATTTCAAGTGTTGCATATTCTTTTACTCAAATAAATTTGGATGTCATATTTGTGCTAAAGTAATTAAGATATGACATTTCATTAGTTGGAATAAACTAATACCCAAATCACAAGTAATAAGCGTCATGTTGACTACCGTTTCGTAATTTAATAATCTAATATTCTTCAGCTCATCTATAATATTCCCCGCGACATGCAATCCTTTAATACAACCTCATAGAATTTCAGTCATAACCTAATTCTGCTTTCATTTAATAATCGCCAAGCACCCCCTAGGAAGCGCATTTGGTAATTGTTCGACGACCGACCTCTACACCCTCCACTCTTTCCAAGCAGTTTAAGCCTATATTAAGCCTGTGCCTCTCTGTATTAGAGGCCTTTATCATCGGAGTGGCTGAAACGTCACCACAAATTTCCCTAAACACGCTCATTTACTTTCTGAGGGCGGCATTCCCTTAAGGGAGGTTAAATAGCTGCACCGAATGCCCCGGCACGCGAGCGTATAATTAGATGCATCCATCGCGGGTGGCGCCCTCTCTTGGGAGCCCCCGCTCATCGGGTGTTAATTAAATTCAAATCACTTTGGCATCGGAACGGGCACATTAAGTACTTCAACAGTGCCTTCAGATAAAGCCATTATTAAAACGAGGCTTTGACAGTGCCAGGGCTCGATCGATGTCGACGACTCTCTTTTTGCTCTTTTCCACCACCAGGGGGCGGGGAAAGGCGATTTCTTTTGTCTCCGCCTGTCGCTAAAAGGGGGAAGGAAAGGCGTTGGGTGCATATCGGGAGAGAGCGATGCATTATTCAAAAAGCATTATAGCTTTTCTTTACAGGATCTGAAAAGGAGACAGATTTTCTTCGCTATTCCTTTCTGAATCGATGGTGGGGATTTTATCGTTAGATAAGGGGATCGTAATCTTAATCGATTATGATGTTCTTCAATTCCGAGGTGGCTTAAATTTTTAAATGATACCACCTTCGAATACAAACTCTTGTTCGTACTTTACAAATGCAAATGGGTAGGATTTCGTTTTACAAATGCCGAGATGTGATAATGAGGAAATTATTTTTATTCATTTGCGCTTACTTATGTGGAGAATTTCGAATTCTAAGCGTATGCTAATAGAGGGTCTTGAGTATTTTATTACACGATAGAGATAAGGATCATCAGCATCACAGAAACGTAACGAGAATTATTAAATATTTATATTCATCGTAAATATTCGTGGCTCTTTTTCTCGTTCATAATGCCACGAACATTTCTAATCAAACTAGTTGTCAATGCTTTTGTGAGATTATTTTGTTAAAGTGGTATCTGAAAAACAAAATCAGCAAACAAAGTCATAGATAACAAACTCATTTGAAAACTTTCGTATAATAATTAGTTGAGCAAACACAGTTATCTGACTTACTGAGTTTTATTTTTTATCAAAGTTTCAGATTCCGTACAAATTTCTTGATATTTATACAGAATACAGTTATCATTTTAAGGTCCTTATTAATTTTGTGCCTTGTATTATAATAGGAAGGGACACTGATATTATACCAGAAAACAAAATTAAAGAATAAAATTCTCCAATGTATTCAATCTTGATAAAAGTAAGCAAGAATTTATTTTCAAAATAGATGAACAGGGAAAATTGTTTTCGCACATTTACAAAAGTTTTCTCGTTACTTTTGCTGTAGAAAACTGTTTGTTTACTATCTTTGTAATATTGGAAATATCTGTCTTTATTATCATAAATTAATTTATGGAGAATATTGGAAAAATAATCTCTTGATTTTGAACAAATATTCTGGATCATTTAAGCATTGGCAATAACTGCTTACTTCTGAGTAATTCTAAAAAAAAACTTATGCGAATTATTTGTTTTTGCATATTAAACATTACATGAAATGAATACGTTCCTTTTGTGATTTCACTTTATCTTTATCACAATTATAAGGCTAAAACATATTAAATATGAGGGCAATCTAATGTTTTAGTAGTTTATTGAACTATAAACTGATTTATATATTAAAAACATAATTTATCAAATTTTATAAATTTTCTGTACATAATTTACAGAAGCATGTTTTATAGTTCTGTAACTTTTTTTTGTTTTTAGTTAAGATGAATGAAGAAAAGTTTAGCTTACTGAATGGTAGTCTTATTTATAGTCATTTTTATACTAAATTTCATTACTTATTATTTAATTAAATCTAAATACATGATTATCCATAGCTGTAACTAATATCTCATGATTACTCACTACTGTATTGTCATCGCATGGTTTAAATAAGTTCTAGTTTGCTTTTATTAGATTATTCTAATTAAATCCTATAGTTATGCTGTTAATAAATATTCTTTGCACTGATTAACAGAGGAGATATTCATCTTAAATGGTTTAACCTCCTTTTTTTTTGTTCTAAGTACTTAAATGTTAACAAATTAGTCGAAATAAAAATATTTCAATTACGTCAATACCATCTTTCAATATTAAATATACAGATAATGTTATGAGTAAAAAATTTACATTGAATTAAGTACATCAAGATTAGAAGTAATACCACTAGGGGGATTTCTTGAGGGATCCTAAATATAGTTGCCAACAATTATTTGCAGAATTCTAATAAAAAAAAAAGACTCAATTTTACATAACGTATGACGCATTAGATGAAGTGGATTTTTTTATTAATAGTTTTTTATGTTACATATGAAATGAACTTAATATAAATATATAAATGTTACATTAATTGTTCAGTAATAACTATGTATTTACATTGCTTTTATGAAAAACTTTTATTTACATACTTTAAAATTATATTAATAATTTTACAATGTGATATTTTTATTTGTCATCAAATTCAAAATTTAATGAAGTATAAAAATATTTCTATGAAATGCCCATTACAAGAAGACCTTATTGAAAGACAAAATCTTCATATTTTTATGAGATTAATTATAATTTTCGGTAATCAATGCAACTTGAAATTTTTCTTGACCAAAAAGAAAATGGTTTACAGAAAACGTTGCCGATTGTTAATCTTTGAAGTAATCTTCAACGGAATGCAGTAACATTTGCTAATGTATTTAAAACAGTGAAATCCCCTTGATGTAGAATATATATATATATATATAACTCCTCCTTTTATCCCTGCAGTGGATCCTTGGCTTCGGTTCAATATTTCGTGGGCTCTAACATGGATGTTTGTAGTGGTTTGAAATCCACTTTAAACCGTAGGTCCCGGTCTAATTATCCCTCGTGTGCAAAAAATGACCGTTGAGCAACAAACATTACGAGACTTTCAGTGGATCGATAAACTTAGTACCTAGCAATGCTTGAGAACTAAACACAGGGCGTTTCGCGTTATACTGATCACCTGACCGAAACATAATCTTTGCATCCCAGAGGTCTTAGTCAGGAAAACACAAAAGAACACTTTACGCCTTGGTTTACATATGGGCTGCTGTGCCATATAGAAAATTCCCATATTAAAACAATTGAAACATTTCGTATGATATATTAAAAATTTCCTGCTCAAATTATGAAGCTTACATAATATTCATCTGCCTATTGTTCATTAATCAAATTGGTACAGCATTTTCAAGTTCTTTCCCATCTAGGAACTTTTTATGATAAGAAGAGAGACTGAAAGTGCTAAATACAAGATCAAGGCGATTAATATAATTGAAGTTGCTAGCAGAAATCAGGAAGAAGCCAAATTCTTTCAGAAAAAATTCCTCTACTTCTATATTTTTGATGCCATGGCCAAATTTTGTTATAAGAATTTTTTTCTAACAGGCTCTTTAAGCATTTAGCATGAATGCTGTACTTTTTATAATGAAACTATTTAATGAATAAATGTATGTTTAATGAGTTTTATCTATAAGTTATTAGTGTCTATTTACAAGAATGGAAATGTGAAGCTCACTTATACCATATACTGTAAATGTTTAAATGTATAAAGTCAATGTGTGGGGATGTGAAGGAATTTCAGGCATGCATTAATTTTTTTTTTATTTTCCGAACAAATTTCGTTTTTTATTACTTCATTTCTTAATGACACTCTTTTACGATTAAAAGAGTAATAAATATTATTTCATCTACCTTTTTTATTGGAACATTTTTTAGTTGTAAAACATAACAAACTCTTAAATAGTAATTATTTAAATAGTAAAACAATAATTAAATTTAAACGAATTACATAATAATCACACATATATAAGTGAAATATACTTTGTTACTTGAGGTCGATTATTTCTGATCTCACTTATATTAATTACAGTGGTTATCAACTCATTGACATCAATCACTATAATGCTATGAAACTTTTATTTTTAATATAAGAATTTGACAGTTCTTCGTAATGGTATGCTTCAAACTACGAGCGTGCAACATTCATTCTAGTGTTTTTAAATTTAACTTAAAATGTGTTCACTGGGAGAAGTTATGAAATTTTATAATATAACATTTTTGTAACACATAATTCATTTTTAAATATTTACTTAAAATTCAATAAATTTAAATAATATATATTTTTTGTAGAAATATAGGAACGAAAATAATATTGCAAGTATTTGTTTCATTCAAAAAAATCAACAGTGCACTTAATTTATTAATGTAAAAACAAACACTCATTAAAGTAAAAACTCTTCAAAAACACTTACAATGAAAACTTTGATGTAAAACCACACAAATACATTTAAATATTATGTTATTAAATACTATATTTAATGTGTGAATATGAACAACATTTATGCTACAATACTAAAAATTGCATTATAATTTTTATCCGTATTATAATTATGTTTGTATAATTCTTATTAATTTTAATAATATCAACTTTTAGAAATAGAATAGGATCGAAACATTATTTGGTTTCTTAAAACTGTTAACCTAATTTTTATTTTAAAAAAATATAACAGTTTTAAGAATTTAACTCGAATTATTACTAATAAAGTAAGGTTATAAAATACTAACAATAATTTTGAATTCAGAAACATTAATTTTTAATGTTATCATTTAAATGAAGCATTAGAAATAGGAAGTGTAATTAAATAAAATTTAAAAATATTTAAAAATCACCATACCTCGAATGATGAAATAGTGAATTTGAATAAAAAGTAGCGGAATACTTTGTTTTTGCATATTAAGTTACCTTATGTATATCACTTAATTAATTTAATTTTAGTGTTTAATTAGTATCATTATGCAACGAAATAATGCGTTTAATTAATTGCTGAGAATCATAATGCCTTAAAAACAACTTAGGTGTAGTAATCTTCACAGACTCACTTCTTTCCTAAGCTTTAATCAATAGTCATCAAATAACTATTAATGTATTTCCTACATTGTAATATTTTTCAATCTGTTATCCTGTAATAATACGTAAAAATGTAATAAATGTATAATGATATATATGAAGGAATAATTTATAAAATTTCATTCTGTGAGCAAATTTTATAATAATTCATCTTGAAAAGATGCTTCTTTACATAGGCAAATTACATATCTCAAACTTTAAGAAAAGCTTCAAAAAAGAAAAAAATGATTGATAAGCATTTGGCACGACATTCATAGGTCATTCTTATTTTAGATTTCCATGGGCAGGTAGTTGACAATTAAACTCTAGCATACACTTTCATTCGCGAAAATTTGGGGGAAAAAAACTGAAGAGTTAAATATATAATGAAAAGTCTTCGTGAACGAAACGAAAGGGGAACGAAGAAGAAAAAGAATTAAATTTTCGCACATACCGAACTTACTAAAGACAGATCTGCCCACGATATACATTTCGCGCCTCTGGAGGGCAACCTCACGCCTCTATATGCAGTCCTCACGCCTCTATATTCATCTCAAGTAAAAACTCATCAAAAAGGGAAAAAGTAAAAATTATGGAGGGGAAGCGACATAATTGCGTTTGCAAGCGAAATAGGAAACGCGGATCATAGTGGCGACTAATTTTCTGGCACTAAAGCTTGAGTCGTAACGTAAGATCGCGTGACATATGACAGCATTGTTCACGATGCATACATCTTATTTCCAGGAAAAATACTTTTGTCCATTCTAGGCACGTGGACTTGCCTGAATTGAGTTGTCACCTACTGGTGAAGTAGCACTTTGCCATGCATTTGCCTGACCAGGAAAATTCGGGTTTCTGGCCGACAAGTAATTAGCGACTTCCTCTTCTGTACGAGATGTTCCTGTTGGGGTAATAAACAATTCACGCCTTAACACTTGGTACGTTGAGAGTCTTTAACCATGTGATATGCTTGTATGTGATCTGATTTCACTTGCTGAGGAAAATAAGGAAAATAATTGATACGATATAAAAGATATGATAAAGATTAAGCATTCGCTGAAAGTTGATGAAAAATGCTTTATAAAAAGTATTTTCATAAATATGCATAAATGAGAATGTAATTTTCTAAAATTAATCTTTATAAATTTAATTCTAAAAAGAAAAATATGCATGCTATTCGAGATATGATAATTAGAGATATATTTTAATAAAAATTAATTTAGCCAATTAACGATTGAATTTATGAGAAATTAAGATTTTTCATGAATTAAGATCCAATTAAAATGAGATTCTAAAATGAAAAGTGTTTTGCTTAAAAAAAAAGAACATCTTTATTATTGTGAATTATTTTTATAAAACATTCGAATTAAAAATTTAAATTTTGAAAAATTGAAAATATTTTGTCTTATAAAAATTAAAAACAAATGAACAATATTCATTACCTCAGTACAATTTAGAACGTATGTAATAAAAAGGAATATTACAGGAAAAAAAATTCATTTTATATTTTTAAAATTAACAATTTTCGAATAACAGTGTGTAATTAATTAAATGTTAGCTACTGAATTATATTTATTCCTGAAATTCTGTTACATAATTAGACAGAATTTATTTCATAAGTAATAATATTTTTATTTCACATTTGAATCGTTTTAAAATATCACTTATTTTGAAAGGAAAAATGACTCTCTTACTTAATTCATTAATAACATTAAAAGTTGAATTTATGATATCAGAAGAAATGTTTCATTCTATATCTTAAATTACATTATGATTTCTTGACACAATATTGAGTTAAATATATTCCATTATTAATTCCTATTACTATTATTATTAATTCCTATTACTATTTTTAATAAATAAATAAATAATATATGGTTCAAAAACAAGTTAAATTTTTTAAAACTATAAGATATTCTAATTATTATAATATATTAAAAGCGTGGTAAATATAAATTTTTAGCTGATATTCTAAAAATGAGATTCAATGTATCTGATATATTCTTCACTTCTATTTTGGATTTATGATAACAAAAGTATCCAATAAAAGATTAAAAAGTTTGCTGTCAATTTGGCAAGATATGCATATACGGTACTTTCGAATCGGTACACTGAAGAATTATAGCATAATTTAATCATTTTTTGTTATTAATTGTTATAAAACTACAGATATATAAAAATGATGAAAATAGCTGATAAATAATTTTCTGATATATGATGCAAAGTAGTATTTTCAAAGAGAAAATACTAAACTTTTGAAATTTAATTAAGAAATTCAGAAAAATACAAAATACATTTTTCCTGATAATAAATGATTTCGTTCATATGAGTAGACGCATCCGTAGAGTATCAGTGTTCCGTTAGAGTAATTATTGTAACATTAAAATATGTAGATTTTTTTTATAAATTTTCTATATCTACATGTGATTCATTTATCACTAGAAACATAATTACTATTTATAATTGTTTGATTTAATTAATTGATTTAATTGCACCATTCATTTAAATAATTTAATTTTAATAAAGTAAACGGTAAAAATTTCCGATATATGTATCGAACTGAAATAATAGCAAAAATCCTTTAATATTGTAAAAAATAAAATCAGAAAATATTAGAAATATTAAAAATTCAAGACAATACTATATTTTATTAAAAAATTAATCAAAATATGTACTGAAATCTTCATTTATACTTTTTACTCAGCCATCGCATTAACGAATTTGTTTTCTTTAGATTGATGCTCTAAAAATTGAAAAAAAATTAATATTATTTATAACATACAAATTTAAATACATAAGAAATTTCAAAAAAATTAAAAATAAACTTAAAGGAAATTTATTTTTCGCTCTTAAAATTTTGCATGCTAAAGATTTTCAAATGAACTTGATGATTATTTTTTACATGATTTGTATTTGTTATAAAATATTTTTATTAAAAGCTTTAAAGTAAATAAGAATACTTTTAGAAACATTTCTGTATTTAAGATAAGAATATGTACACTTATTACAAAAACTACCCAATAGTTCAAAAAAAAAAATTTGGTAACAAAAATTTTCCAAAATGTTTCTACTGCCATATTAAAATATAATACAATGTAAGCAAAATGTTCTTGCAGTTTTCGCGTTGTCATTGAATGAAAAATATGCAAATTAGTGTAGGACGTGGTTGAGACAACGGTCAGTCGAGAGTAGGAATATCAGTCATTATCAAAGCAGGTACTCCGCGCATATTCATCAATCATAACTTGTACAAAAGCGAAGAGAAATGGACAAGTCGAAGGAGCTTGTTTGGTATTGTCTGCTTTACGACTTCAAAGTGAGTTTACCAACTGTCTCCGAATATGTCATATGTTTGTGAAGATTACTATGAATTAGTGTACGGCAAAGAATTGGTTTCAATAGTTCTGGTGAGGAGAATTGTTCCTCTGTGATGAAGTTTGCAGTGGACGATCACAGCCCTTGAATGACGAAGCCTTGAAGGCGGCCATTGAGGAGGACAGTAGACAAACATATGATGCACTTGCCAAACAATTTTAAGAAAAAATGCTTAGACTTCATCTGCACCGCTCAAGTAAGACGTACAGGCTGAGCAAGAAGATTCCTCACACGCCGAAAGTTCATCAGCAACATTGAAAGGCAGCTTAAGTACAGGCTGAGCAAGAAGATTCCTCATACACTGTAAGTCCATGAGCAACAACGAGAGGCAGCTTAAGTAAGACGTACAGGCTGAGCAAGAAGATTCCTCACACGCTTTAAGTCCATGAGCAATGACGAGAGGCAGCTTAAGTAAGACATACAGGCTGAGCAAGAAGATTCTTCACACGCTGTATGCCCATGAACAACAACGAAAGACAGCTTAAGTAAGACATACAGGCTGCTCAAGAAGATTCCTCACACGCCGTAAGTCCATGAGCAACAACGAGAGGCAGCTTAAGTAAGACATACTGGCTGAGCAAGAAGATTCCTCACGCGCTGTAAGTCCATGAGCAACAACGAGAGGCAGCTTAAGTAAGGCTGAGCAAGAAGATTCCTCACACGCTGTATGCCCATGAGCAACAACGAGAGACAGCTTAAGTAAGACATACAGGCTGCTCAAGAAGATTCCTCACATGCTGTAAGTCCATGAGCAACAACGAGAGGCAGCTTAAGTAAGACATACAGGCTGACCAAGAAGATTCTTCACAAGCTGTAAGTCCATGAGCAGCAACGAGAGGCAGCTTAAGTAAGACGTACAGGCAAAACAAGAAGATTCCTCACACTCTGCAAGTCCAAGCGCAGCAACGAGAGGCAGCCTCTTTATCGTTCTTTTCTCACTACCGCAGAACATTCATATTCAATCGAGTGCTGACCAATGACGAAAAATGGGTCACGTTGGTTGTCACTCCAGGAAACTGTCCCACATAGCTCAAGAAAAAGTGTGCAGTCACGCAAGATTGTGCTTTGTGTCTGGAGGACTAATTGTTCTCTATAAGCTGTATCTGGTTCACAATGATCTGTTACCAACGAGCTAAGCGATCATTGCGATCATGCTCTTAGTCATTGGAAAGTGTGCACCAGGCATTGCAACAGAAGAAGCCAGCACTGGTTAATTGAAAGAGAATATTATTCTTGGCCGATAACGTTACGTCGCATGTCCCGCGGTGAATAACAAAACTATACAGCGAATTTGTTGGGGGATTTTATGCATCCTTACTCACCTGATCTTATACCATCAAATTATCCCTTTTCCCATTCCCTGGACAATCATTTAGGTGGAAAATCCTTCTTAAATGATACAGACTGTCGCCAAGCACTCACGGACTCCAAAACCTCGAGTTTTACCGCAAGGGTATTGCACAATTGGAGATACTGTGGCAGAAGGAGCTGGATGCCGATGGGGGTTACTTCGAAGGACTAATAATAGGCTACACTTTCTGAAGGTCCTGTTCTTTTTGGGCCATTGAAAATGGCAAGAACTATTTTGTTAACCTTGTAATTGTATTTGAATTAATATTCATAAGGATTTAGCATTTTATTTTAAAACTATCGCGTTAAACTGGAAATATTTAGAAAACAATTTCAGAAACATTAAGAAAGAATTTATAAGTTTTATAAATAATTTAAAATTTGGAAGGAAATGTATTTTGGCTAATTAAAAATAGTATAGTAACACGAAATATATATACATTTATTGATCGAAATAACCAAAATATACAATTATTTAAATTCAATTATAAGATTTAAATATCTAATTAATATAAACCTAAATACTAATTAATATAAACATAAAATGCTAATACTCATAATTCAGGGAATATTTAACTACCTTAAGCTAAGATGTATTACTTTCACTAATTTTAAATAATTAAAGAATATAAGCTTTCATCATCATAATAAAATATTTAAAGCAGAATAAAATTTTCTTTAAACTACGATTTCAAGGGTATGTTATTATTTTATTTGGTTAGAAATGAAAATTTAAATTTTATGATATATTGATACACTGATTTCCAAAGATTAAGGAGCAAATAGAAAATTATATTGTATGAATTGACACTTGTTAAAGTAATGCTTATAAGTTAACAACATGAAAAATGTTATTCAGCCCAGTAGTATGCGTTTAGTTTTATGATAGCAACAAAAACCAAAGGGTTTTTTTTTATTTCGTAATTTAATTTGCAAAATTTTCTCAAAATAAATATAGTCAAGTCTCGCACATTATCACATCTCGCAAGGAGGTATTAATACTTTTTAATTCGTTGTGATTATGTGTTAATTATTTTTTATCACAACGAATGTGCTAAGGTGTGTCTTAAAACTAACGAGTAAATGATAAAAAACAAAAATACCATGAGTAGCTGTGTAAACTGTAAAAAGCAAATTCAACAAATGCATTATGAAAAAAGAAAAGAGTTGATGGAAAATTTAGCTGCTAAAAGAGGATGGCCGTTTCATATAGATACGTATGACTGGTGGCGTATTGGAAAAGCGAAAGCATTTTTGTTGAAGAAGGCAAAACAATTTTTCAAAATAAAAAAGTAAATACCTTTATTTATTTTAAAAAAAAAAAAAAAGTATGTGAAAATGTGAAAATCAAGAGGCATACAAAAATATTTTTTCTCCTTTTCCAGTCGTAACTCATAGATATGATACATTTAAAAAATAAAAAAAACAAAACCTTCTTTCTTGTAATAAAAATAATTTTGGAGTGGAATGTTACTTTGCCTAAATTAATTTAAATTTTAACATGGTTTTTAAAGAACTTTAGTCAATTTTCCAATGAGGTTCATTGGCATTGAAATTAGAAATTTGAAAAAAAAAATTCTCTTTTTTTACTTAGTTGCTATATTTTAAAATGAATTGGTTTTATCTTATTAGAAATAATAACATATTTGAAATTAAAAAATTATTAAAAAAATAGTGCCAAAAAGTTATTACCCTGACCACAATGATTATTATTTTATATTTTCCTGGAATAAAATTAAGAAAAATCTAAAAAGTAAATTTTATCAATGATGGTCAGTAAAAATCTAGAAAATATCCTATTTACTTCAAATAATTTTATCTCTGATGAGTAATAATCATCACTAAATACAGACATAAAAATAGATCTTTAAATTAAATTATAATATTTGAACTTTAGAAGTGTTATATATTTAGAAATATTTTTGAGGTATTTCATTAATTTAATTTATCATCAAAATAATTTTATAAATTTTACCGGAGAGATATACCTTATCTCAAAAATAAATTTGATTATAAAAATAAATTAGTAATCTTAAAATAATTTTTAAAACTCCAGAAATATATAATAAGTTAGTTTATGTTATAAACTTTAGCGTAAGGTAATTGTTATTTTAACAAATTTAATATCACATCTGTACTTGAGAATTATATAATTTTTCTATCCCAAATGACCTTATTTCAAGTAATACCAAACAAAGGAAAGATATTGGTATATTTTTATTTTTCTCATTAGAAGAAGAATAAAATTTTATTGTAACTTCTTAGAGTAATCATAGATTTTGTAAAAAAAAAAATTTTCCAGGTGGAAGTGAAAGTAACTGATAATTGTAAAATTTCAAGACCTGGAAAACCCCTCTGAAAATACATTGAAAGCAAATGATTCTTGATTTAGCGTATTTTAGTATTAACATTAATTTTGATATTAGAAATAGAAATATGGGAGACTAACCTATAGAACTATAATATTTTCTCAGTAATGTATATTCATTTTAGATCAATTATGTTTTCGCACCCACAGTATTTTCCGTTAACAATCAAAATAGAAATTACAACTTAACAACAAAATTTTAACAAATTATTCCTAAAGAATCTCACTGTTCTCAAAAAGAGTGTATCTTGCTTTTAATTTTAAAACAATTGAAATAAATGTTAGCAAGTGAATCTACGGTTTGTGAGACATTTCGATTACTTTCATAAAAAATGCTATTGAGAAGTTATTCAACAAAAAACCGACAATCTATAATATTTTTGGAATAACTGTAATGGTATACACTTCAAAGCATCCCTCTCAACTCCCTTGTAACACACTCTCAACAATATGGTTAACAAAGAATCATCAGAGTTAATTCATGGGCGTTGTGCAGAAAAGTAAATTCTCCTCCCTTCATCACAACCCCTCCGATCGGGGATTTTGAATTACGCAAATTCATACCGCACTTTTCCCATAAGTAGATAAACTGACAGCGTTGAGGAGGTTACGCTCCCCCATCTGACCCCCTGTCATGAAACATTTGCCCCTCGAATTACCTCCCCCTTCCTAACTTATAGACTTTTATTCATTCACATCTATCAAAAGTCATTACTACGTATCAAACCATGACGCTTAGGGGGTAGTTTGATCCCTTTTCATACTCAACTGATTCCCCCCAATACTTTCCGTCATAGCCCTCTGATGTGGGTGAGTGATTCTCAGAGGTCCCCCCGCAGACCCCCCACTTCGATTATAACCACCGTAGCTTGTAGTAAATCCCATCTAAAAAAGCCAAGAATGGTGAGAACAGTAAACTGATACAGCATTGGTGTCCATAATGCCCGTTTTCACACCATAGCCGTTTTATCCCTCACCCATCTCTTCGACAATACCCCCACCAGAATCATGTTGGGTGCTTAAGTAGGGGGTCGCCCTCCCCTTCCATAGGGTATTTTGTGGGTTGTGGGATGTATTATCCAAGGGAACCTGGTATTATCTTTCAATTATCTTTATACCGTATTTCACCTCATACGCTGTGATTGTGTGTGCAGTCACTCTCTATTTCCGACAAAGACGGGGAGACTAAGAGGGGGAGGGTCTTTGTTTCCCTCCGCCTAGATGATGGGGGTTATCGGAAGGCGATGATAAAATCGGTGATTGGTCAACTTGATGTCGTTGAGCTTTTAAGGGAAAATTTCTCCAATATGTCTTTTATTTGTCAAATTTTAATCGAATCAAATATGTTTTCATAAAATGAAGTTCCTTATATTTAGCCACTTCCCTCAAAATGTATATCTAAAAACTTTGATACGTTCCACTATTTATAAAGGAGTATAGATAAACATCATTGCAGAATGATGGCTCTGGTAATTTTGAAGATGAAATGGTTATAAAGTATTTGTCTTTAATAACTAGAAAATATTCATCTTTAAGCAGCTGATAACTATCTTAATTACTTTCAGAGTAATGTGTCATTTATTTCTTTGATCTATACTCCTGTTGATTCATTGATAAATTACATTTAAATTATTTCATAAATTTTCATTTTATTCGAGTTATGATAAACTTGCTTAACAATTTTGCCACTTTTCCTAAGAAAATCTCTATTTTGAATGTTTATATTTTAATTATTATTATTTGCCTAGTAATTAAAATATGCTCCATTTTTTTTACTTGACATATAATTAAATTTTAAATAAATTCAATATGAGATATTAATTCAAGTAAAAAAATATCATGTTTCTGAAATTCAAATAAAAAAGAGCTGTTTCTGACATGTTTTGAATTTTTCCATTTATTTGAATGAAAAAGGGTATATCTTTTATGTAAAAAATAAGAAAATAATCATTTTCTTGCTTGTTGTTGTTGTTATGTGCCAGCTAGGGTGGCATTAGAAGATGTGCGGCTCCACTTTTCTAACTGAACCATATTTAGATGTGAAGTCCTACTTCTTCATTACACAAATACCATAGGTAGCCGTTCATAGCAACCATTCACAACTACTTCATGCAAGGAAAGGACAAAGACAGGATAGATAGAGAGAGAAAGTACATCCATATCAGAAACGGGGTTCGAACCCAGGATCTCCCTATCCACATTCAGGAATGCTGACCACTAGACAAGTTAACAGTTATATATAAAGACAGAACTGGTGAAAACGAAATGAAGCTAAAAAATTTTATTATATAATTTAAAAATAAGAGAACCATTCTTCCAACAATAGCCATAGTATTCAATTTGTGAATACAAATCTTTGTTTATGTTTGTATTCACAAATATAAACAATATTATTTCCAAACATAACAATTTATTGTTTATATATTGTTTATTTATTATATATTTATATTTTTATATTTATTGTTTATATACAAATATTAATTTTATTATTAAAGGGTGACTGATAATTATAAGGACAAATAAAATTTAAATTGGAAAAAAGTATATTTAATAAAAATTAAAAAATGATGAACATACTGAAATCCGTTGAAATTAATCAGACTTCAATAAATTTCTTCCATTCATTTTGCTAACAAATTTAACAAATTAATCATATGTTGACCATATACTTCAACCAGTAACAATAATTATTAATCACCATCTTGAATTTGTTTCCCAAAAATATTATGACCTTCCACACAAAACACATGTTTCTAAATTACTTGCATGGTCTGTTGATTTTTTATTCTGTTCACTAAATGTTTCTCTCATTAATGCAAACACTCTATAGGATTTAGCAACAAATACGAATACTTGGAAGACAACATCGTAATAAAAATTAGGAACTACTCTTGCTATGGTTTTTAACTAATTAATTTAAGTAGTTAAGTAGTAACTACAGGAAAGCATAAGTTAATTTAAACTTTAATATACAATTTTATTATCCTTAAAATAACTTTACGTAAAAAATAAAGTATGAAAATAATAAACTACTTACATTATAGTATTTTATAGTATTTCTATTTTTTTAATTACCTATTTTCCAAAGACTATATATATATATATATATATATATATATATATATATATATATATATATATATATATATATATATATATATATATATATATATATATATATATATATTTCATATTTCATCCAGTTGCCTACGTAATTCTGATTCTTTTAGATAATTTTATTTAATAAACAAATAGTGAAACTCCAATAAATAATTTTTACCCCTTGCAATTTTACCAATTATTTTTTCCTAGATTTATTAATCAGAATTCAGTCAAATTATAATGCCTTTCTTAATAAATATATTAAAACTAAGAAGCGAAAATATTTTTTGTAAAATTTCTTGTTTAAATTAGTATAAATTCTTAGAAATACTTCATTTAAATTTCCGAAAATTATTCGTTTATTTTTTAGCTTTTACTGCAAATAGTTCATTTTTTCTGGTACTGAAATTTCACGCAAATACAACAAAAAATCCAATCAATACTCAACACAATTTTACTTCAATTGGTTATAAGCAATCTCATTATAAAAGATAAAAATTTTTTTATAAATTTCTGAATCTTATATAAATATTTGAAATTTGCTATTTCTTGGGTTTTATCTTCAAATTAAAATCGTGTGGATAACAATGAATATAATCAAAAATGAATAAATTATGACTATATACTTTAAGAATATTAGAGATTTCTAAAATCACCACTTATTCTATTTCTTCACTGAATAAATAGTAAATGTGTTGCAAAATATAATGTAAATAAGCAAAAGTAACTTTTAGTAAGAAAGACCATAAGTAAAGAATGAATAAACATATTTAGATCTTCAAAATATATAAAATATTTGAATAGTAGTAAATCGAATCAAAATGAGTAAGTATATACTTTAGTGGTAAAGTATATACTAAGATACTATAAAGTATATACTAAGATACTTACTCAAAATGAGTAAGTATCTTAGTATATACTTTACCACTATTTCTTATATGTAAAATCCCTCTTACACTCTACTTCATCTCCGAATAAATAGTAAAACTATAAATATCTGTGGGTGGGTATATTTGCACTCGAGCATATTATATGTATGTGTGCGTGCGTGAGTATGTTTCATCTGTTTAAACACAGAGAATCAAATGTTATGTGTGCGGCTGCTAAAGTTCCAACTAACAGAGTACAGTTACAGATTTTTTTATTAATTTCAAAGAAATCGTATGGAGATTTTTTTGATATCGAAGGTATTAATAAAATTCTACCCCATACAGTTCTGTTACAATTACTACTTGTAAGTGGCCATATACATAATTTTCGATAGATTTTTTTTTTATTTTAGCAAATTTTATAATTTGGTCAGTATATAAGCCTTAATTGTTTTCAGACATATTTAAGACCTCGAACTTAAAAAACTTTTAAGGCATTCTTAGAATAAACAAAATTGACAAAAGTGATTACTGTTTCTAATGCGTATATATATCTTATGCTTTCATTTTTACGTTCTTATTTGATTTTCAAAAAATTATTTCAATTACTTTTGGGGAAAAAATAATGTTTAAATACATTAAAATTGATAAAATTACAAGCATTTTTCAATAAATCTATGATATACTATTTTACCTATTTGAAATATTTTAATATTTTATCTGAAAAAAATATTTTAGTTAAAAAAAAATATATATATATATATATATATATATATATATATATATATATATATATATGTAGGGAATTTACTGAAAACAGAGCAAAGGAAGTCATGGAAAAGTGACAATTGTTAGTGTATATAAAAGGAAAAGTTAAAATACATTAGATTTCAATTATAATCTTAATTTTTAGAAAGAGTTTTCACTTCACAGTCAAATAGTCAGATAATGTATTTAAAGATTTTAATCTACTAAATTAAAATGCAAATAAAACTATTTAGTAATTAAATAGTAAATAAGCGGAAATATTTAATTCAAATTTGAAGAAATTTGTATGGAAATCTTCTTCTTTTGAGATATTTCATCCTTGCTTTCTTAAAATACATATTGTTAATATATTTTTTTCGTGGCAAAAGTAAATATCCATGAATTAATATAAAATTTCATGAAATCATACTTAATTGTAAAACGTTTTTGATGCTTAAGCAATACAAGAATAAAAAAAAACAATCTAATAATGTAAAAAAATAATTATGGCCTACAGAATACAAGGTTCACAAGTGTTCAGACTACTCTGAACACTTAAGATTTCAGAAATATAGCTTTTATATTTGTTAGGTCCAATGCATTTTGTAAGTGGAATTTTTAAACATTAAATAACTCAAGTTACTTATTTATTAGAGTCGATAAAAATGCATTTTCAGCTCCATCCTCTCATCTTTGCAATATACATGTCTTCTCTGTATATTCTTGTTTTATATAAATAAAAAAAGTAGACCCATTGTTAAATCAGGTAAAATGGTTGGAATTTATCACTTTAACATACGGTTACTCAAAAAAGTCAACTGTAAAAATTAAGGATGAAAAGATGCATCGTCATGGTGGAGAACAAATCTTAATGAATTTCTGAAAGGTATTTAATTATAAATCAAATGGATGTGACTATTTTCTGTTTTCAAGTAAATGACTTTCATGAATTCTGTACTTTTGAAGGAAATGGTCTGCATTGTTTTATAATGGCATGCCTTTTCCCCAGTATGATTATGTTCAAAGATATCCTATTTTGTTTCTTGATGAGTCGGATAGTCAAAAAAATTGTATTTAAGTTATATTACTTGTTACAATTTTAAATATATTATGGTGACTTTAAAGGTTTTTCCATTGAGTTGACAAGCTCTTCTTTTTGGTATTTAGTTAAATAATGGAGAACATAACGGCAGTTTTCTTAATGGGCAAATCTTCATGCATAATTTAATGTATGGTAGCAGATTTAATGTTAATTTCCTTCTGTCATTAGTAAGTATAGCAATTATTATCGATTAACCATTTTCTTATAGCTAGTAAAATTCATGGTGTTTATGCAATTTCATCCCTATTATTGCAGTTTTTCTTAATTCCATTCCCGTTTTTGCAATCTCATTAAGAATTATGACATCTGTGAGATTCTGCAGACTATTTAACTGCAGAAATATGGGATGTACCTTCATTCCCAAATATTAATTGTGAACGCTGAATGTAATTTTCTCGATTTAGTTTTTCTTTAAAATCATACAAATTAATAAAACGATAATACTTTGCCATAAATTGCATTCTCTCTGTCCGAAATTTATTCGGTGCTAAAATATTCACTATTATCCAGTAAACAATCCTCAACTAAAAGAACTTTTACATATTTTAAATTTTAACCATTATATATAAAGAATTTTATAGTGTGCCTAAAACAGTTAATCTATGCAATATCACTGCGCAAAATATTTTCGATTAAAAAAAAAACTTGTCTAAAATTGTTTAATGTTTTATTTGGTTGTAAATTTTATTCATATTTTTGAAAAATGCATTTTTGGAAGAAACTTATGTGAACAGAAATTAATTTTAATTTAAACAAAATTGCAAATTTTTATGCTGATTAAGAAGAGAACAAAAAATATAAACAATAAAATTTAGGATATTTTTAATGCGTTTTTAATATAAATACAATTTGTGTTAAAAATCTTTTACAGGCTAAGATTAAAAATCTTTTACTGGCTTAAAGAAAATGCAATATCAGTTTTTGGAGTGATAATTAATTTACTCATTTAAATATTTACAAATCGTACGTTTACAGAAATTTTCGTATGGGAGTTTTTCATTAATAAATAAAGTTAAAAATCAATTAGTAAAATGTTTTAATGAGCAAATGAATTAAAATTCTCTCTTGAAATATTGAGTTCTTTCATGTAATTAATTAACTAAAACTGAAGTATCCAATTGCGTTCATAGGAGCACTTCATCACTAAGAGCAGCAGCATGATTATAAATCAATGATGATTATAAATCCATTAATAACAGTATAATTGATTTCATCATAATTAGACATTCTTTGCATTATGAATTTTTAATTGCATTTTAGACATTCTATTGGTTTTCTATTTAAATTCAAATGAGTGAATTCAAGTATAATCTAAAACGATTTCCCGTAGAATTATTATACAATTATCATCCTAACAAAGTAATAAATAAGTGTTAATGCTTTAATGCAAAGATTTCAATAACATAGAGTTATCGAAAATTTTGCATTGCAATTTATATGCTAATAGATTATGCATGTTTCAAAAAATTATAGCTCAAATCTTATAAATAGCTTAGAGTGATCAACTTAAGTAAATTTTACTACAAAATCGCTACATCATGAGAAAGGCCTCTTAAAGAATATGCCTCTTAGAGAATAAATGCCTCTTAAGAATGTGCCTCTTAAAGAATATAAAAATATCTAGCTAATATATAAATGTGGTTCTGAAACAGTTAAATAATCTGTATCTTTAAAAAAGTAATCCTGAAATTTTTATATTAATCGTTAGAAATAAAGTCTACATTATACATACATACATATATCTATCTATATATATATATATATATGTGTGTGTGTGTGTGTGTGTGTGTGTGTGTGTGTGTGTGTGTGTGTGTGTGTGTGTGTGTGTGTGTGTGTGTGTGTGTGTGTGTGTGTGTGTGTGTGTGTGTGTACCATTCACAAATAGTGAACTCAAACAGTTACGGTTACAGTGATAAAATTTCAAAAATGTCAAACGGCAAAATCAAGTTTTTTGTACTGGAATGCGATTGTGAAAAACCTTAACTACGATTCAAACGGCAACTGAAGCATTGAAAATACCATGAGTTGATAGTCTAAAAGTGAGGACATCCAATAAGGACAAAGAAGCAACATAAAATAAAGCATTTTATTGTGTTTCGCAAATTATCCACATGACTTCCTCCATACACGATGAGACTTTGCATATGTCAGATGGTGGATATCACTGCATCACATACCATGGCAATAGGAATCTCTTGAATCACAGTTCTGATGCCATATTTCAAATCAGTGCCTATTTGCAGATGAAACTAATACCAATAGGATATCCCCACAACCAGAAATCCTTAGGTGTCAAATCAGGAGACCTTGGTGGCTACGGAAATGGGAAATGACGGGAGATAAGTCTGTCACCAAATTGTTGACTTAAGACACGTTTAACTGAAGATCCTACATGGAGAGGAGCACCATCTTGCATCCACAGAAGTTCAGATAGTGCATTTTGCCGTTGCATTGCGAGAATCGCGTAACGGGTTAACATGTCCAGATAGTGAGCACTTGTTACTATATACGTTTTCAGATCACCAGCAGTTACCTCTTCAAAATAATAAGCCAATAAGGATGAATAAACTCATTATACTACACCATAAAATCACTTTTCCTCATGTAATGGACATGCAAGGACATCATGCTGATTCACATCATATGGAGCAAAAAATTATATAATCAATGCAATCAATTTTTCGAATTCAAGTTACCAGTTAACGAGAAATGCGCCTCATTTATCCACAGAATACGTAAAGCAAAGCTGCTGTCTTCATCGTTATGGAGAAGGAATTGATTCACAAAATCCAGCCGTAATTGGTTGTCTCCCGCTTCCAACACAAGACGTGCTGAATTTGATACGGAAACATGTTTAAAACAAAGTAGAATCTTGCGAACAGCCAAATTCCGCAGTTTCAGAACATGGCGTGCATTTGTGGAATGAACTGTGCTTATCGTCTATGAAACTTCTGAAAGAGCTTCCACAGGAAAGGAATGTCTTCCAGACTGAAGTCAATCGCATGTGCGTAGGTCCCGGTCTAATTAGCCCTTGTGTGCAAAAAATGACCGTTGAGCGAAAAACAAACCAAACCAATCGCATGTGCAACCAGTTTCTTTAAATTTATAAACCATGTCTCGTCACGTACAACTTTGACCGTGCACGACCTTTGCACTAATCCAGGGTTTCTGCGGTAAGCATGCAATGTCTCTGCGGCATTTCATCCATTCAGATCATAAATATATGATTTCCCCACGTTCTTTCCCTGAAAGCGGAATTTTGTTCAGAATGAAAGAAAGCAACATACGTGGCTTGCATTTCATAGTGCCTTTTCTGTCGCCAAGTTGAAGATGTTAGTCATAACGGTGTCTTGCGTATAACATGAAATTTGCGCTTCTTGGTTTCTTCTCGTTTTATGGAGGACTATTCAGGCTGGGATCTCAGTCGAACAAACGGTGTGACGTAAATGAAACCAAACATTGTTAATCTGATGCACGGCAAAGTCCTTTTTCCTTGCCTACTCCGGGAATTTTTGTACAACAGATGTCATTCCAACGCTACTTAGTGTTTTCAATATGGAGATTGCATTCCAATACAAAAGCTAGGTCTGGGTATTGCCATTTGAAATTTTCTCATGGTAACCGTAATGGTTTGAGTGACACTATTGTTTTCCATATCATTCTTAATCATTCACACACACATATACATATGAGAATTATTTATATATTGAGCTATTTTTGTTCATTGTTTCAAATCTTTAACTTTTATGTATTTTATGGAATTATATAATAAGATTTATGTATTTTATCATATATCACATAAACAATGTATACAAAAATTTCTCTAAAAATGGAAATTTTTCTGCATGTTTTATCCAAATTTCTACTTAATAATATATATTTATAAAAAATTGTCTGAAATGATTTCATTCGCTTTGCATCTGTATTTCTTTAACTTTCTCACAGCTATATTATAATTGCATTATTTACGAGAAAATAAAGTAATCATAGAAAAATGATAATAATGTTAGTTTTATAAAAATTAATAAATTAGGAAAAATGATTAATGAAATTTTAAGCTAATTTGATTCGTCAAAATATAAAACTCTTTCGAACAACATTGTTAGAAACAATTTCATACACATATTCTGAATTTATAAAGAGCCTCTAATAATAAATATAATATTTTTAACATGACACATAAATTTTATCAATATATTATATATCCATAACCAAAAGAAATTGCAGATTCATTTATAATTTCTCCCATACATTTCAACTTCACACAACTTATTGCTTTTTCTGTATCGAATTTATAAAATGATAGTAAAATTTATAATAATTATTATAGCTAAACAATGGTTTGTTAAAGTATTATTTTCATAACATTAAATTTAAAATCTAAAATATAAACGAATTCATTTTAATTTACCATCTGAAATTATTTTTTTCATTTAAAACATTTTTCCTTAAAATGAATCTTTTAAAATTATATACATAATTCAGATAGTTAAAACTGTAATCAGAAAATCGCCAAAAGAATGATAAAAAAGATTGTAAGTAAAAGTAAAAATTTAGCTGATTCCAAATGTAATTAAATGTAGCATCCTTATTGAACGGAGCGAATTTACTGATTTACTGAATGGGGCGAATTTACTGATTTTCTGAATTAATTGAATTTACTAATTTACTAAATGGAGCGAATTTATTGAATTTACCGCGACATAAGAAACACTAATAGATTATATCTCCCAGCTTTTCCAGACTTTATTTTCCATTTGAAACGTGTACATAACATTCAGAGAAATGTTTGAAATTGAAAAAGCAACTTTTATTTCTGACATCTTAATACAAAACACTTTTTTTTAACCAGAAAGTGGATTCTCACGTATTTATCTATTAAAAACACAAATCTAAAGAGCAGTTGAATGCTTGAAAGTTTCTTTTATAGTTACAGGATTATTAGACACTGAAGTCACAACACCTCCCTTTCCCTTTCATTCCTATTATAATGCATAAAAATAAAATTTCAAAATTCATTTCCTTTTTTATATATTACATTAGAACTCGACTTTAAAGTATATTTATTTATATTTCAAATTTGTAAGCTATATTAAACTGTAAAAACATTAAAAGCTTTGCTTTAAGTACTTTGCGGTTTTAGAAATTAAATACTTATTTTAAAAATTAATTTTTTTTAAAAAATAAAAAGCTTTTTCATTAGCTAAAAAATTTAATAAAATATGAAATATTTGAAAACTATTAAATTAAATTTTAATTGAAATAAATTTAATTAAATTTAAGACAATTTCTGCTGCAGATTAAGGAAGCAATGTACTGCCATATCGATTGAGCTAAGGGCAATTATTTCTTATATTTCTCCCCTTGAGTATACAATTGGAGAAACAAAAAACTCATTTAAAAGTTTTACCACTATTTAGCCATCTAAAGTAATACATTTTTTACTTAATTATTATTTAAACTTGAGTGTGTTTTCTGATGTTTATGAAATATTGCAATCCTAAGTATTTATAATTTATACTGATACGATATGAAAAAAATCTAAACCCTATAAAATTACAATTAATCTGAAAAAGTTACCTTCGTCAAAATGAATTTACAAGTATTCAAATGATAATTTCCATAAATTTATAAAACATTTTGCTTAAAAAATTCTTTGATCTTATCTATAAACTTTCATTTTCTCATCAATCAATCATCTCCCATCTTCTTTGATCTTATCAATATACTTAATTCGTGAATTTTAAAATAAATCATTAGAAAAAGAATCATTATAAGAAATAATATCATCAAAAATAAATTTTTTGCATCTTTCTATTTCCCAGAACATCTATTTTCTCAAAGAAGAATCATTCCGTTGAAAACTAATAATGTCTTACAAAAATAATCCTCAATACTTTTTTCTCACATCTTGAGTCTGATTACGTCGTCTCGCAATTACCCTCGGCACCCAATTTTTTTCATACTATTTAACCTCGAACCAGCAAATCCGTCCAATCACGGGATCCTTCTATTTCCAAAGTGCCAAGTGACTGATTGGAGTCATCAGTAACCATAACAAAATATCGAGCTTAGGAGGAGAAAAAAAAACGAGGAATGGAGAGAAAAATTATTTTCCACGAAGGAATTAATCTCCAGTTTAGTTGTAGGATCTCTGCGTGGGGGTGTGGACAAAATCTCGAATTGCGTGTTAACTCCTAACAAATCAACGAGTTGACAGATACGGCAGTATAATGGTTAACGGGTCTGTGGGTGGTTGTTGGAGCAAATTAAAAAATGTGCAACTCGATCTACTTTTCTGCAATCCTCTTTTATGAGCATGACGAATGTGTTTGAAGAATGAGAAATGGCCTTTGTGCGTCATAACCGTGAAAGATAGGGAGATGAAGCTGGTGCTGAGAGAAAGAACAAAAAAAGAATGTGAGATTAATTTGGTTCAAGAGTGATAGTCAGGGTGAAGGTGAAGCTGTGGTTATGTAAATAGATTGTGTGCTTATTTAAGCTTATTTACTCGATTCCAGTATGAATTTGTAACCTATATTTTCAAGGATGAAAAGATTATTCTCTGTGAGACACATGAAAGAAATTAGTTGGAATGACGTTTCTTAAAAAAACAGATGATTAATTCTAATTTTTCTTCATCAAATAAAAAATGAATTAAATCAAACAGACTAATCTGTTCAAGCCAACAAATATACACTTTAAGAACAAACGTAATTTTAAAAACTAAACATTGAATATTTTATCATGGTAGTTATTTTCTTTGATATTTTCCCTTTGCAACTTACTTTATTTTCTTTGTAGCTCACACTTAAGTTCAATAAAATTAAATATTTTCATTCATTCTTGTACTGATTGATGTTTATTTAAAATAATTATTTTAAATAAGCATATTGACAATCTTACTATACTTATGATATTTTATTTTTATTTATTTATTTATTTTTGTTTAGCTGTTGTTCATTTTGAGGTTTATATATTTTGTCAATTTAATCAGATCTTTCCAACCACACTTATTGATTCATGTTATATATATATATATATATATATATATATATATATATATATATATATATATATATATATATATATATATATATATATATATATATATATATATATATATATATATATATATATATATATATATATATATATATATATATATATATATATATATATATATATATATATATATATATATATATATATATATATATATATATATATATATATATATATATATATATATATATATATATATATATATATATATATATATATATATATATATACGGCCAAAACTTTTAAGCTGTTTTAATAAATTTTTAAGATTTACAAAATATATTATCAAATAAATAATGTTTTCACAATTGTCTTTTACTTTAATTGTTTTTCTTTAAAACTGAAATAAAATTGTATAGAAATATATATTACCTAACAAATAATGAATGTTTAGTTTAGATTATTTTACCTATGCTTAGTTAATTTAATATGCTTTTAAATTATCTTTTTTTTTTACTTTATAATATTTATTTCATTTTATTGATCACAAGCAGGAATACAGATTTAGATTTTGGCAATTTATCTAGGAATAATACATGTATAATATATCATTTGATAAATGCTTGTAGAATATATCCTTATTTAAGTTTATCTTTTCTCTTAACATTAAAGCTAATAGTATATTATAATAGTGAAATAAATAACATATTATAATAATGAATTTATGTGTAATTTTCATTATAATATGGTATAAATAGAGAAAATTCCTTCAGAATTTAACAAAGTAATTCGTTTGCTGAAACTGGACTTTTTCATGTTTAAAAGAATAGTGGCTCACATTTTGTTACTGTAGTTAATCACGTTATTATATAAACACATAAATTGTATTCTCTTCAACGTATCATATTACAGCTTATTCACTTGCAGGAATAGACATTTTTTATTTCTATTTCTATATTCTAAAAATATTTTTACTATTAATTTAAGACATATGATAATATCATATTGTAACCTTGCAGAAACTCTAAAAAGTGCCTATATTAAAATATTTGTATTACTATTCTTAGTTTTTAAAAATATTCTGCGGGAAAAAAACAGTTTTGATTTGTTTATTGCCTTATACACAACACATTTTTCAAATCATGCAAACAAAATGGTCACCTTTGAATAGTTTGACAATGTTATTTGATGCAAATATTTTATTTTCAATTATTGAATTTAAAAACAATGAAATGCTATTGTTTTTCACACAAATTTTAGCAACATTTTGTTCTTTTTTAAGCATATTTTAATACTCGTGATTAAACTTTAAAATAATTCAAACCATCATTTAAAAGACAATATCTTAAATAATTATAAAACTGCAATAACTATATATACCTAATAAATAATATACATCAGAAACTAAATATTAAAAATACTATGCTTGTAAAATATTTTATGAAAGTGAAGTATACAAATAAAATATCTGCTTCTCGCAAAATAATATAAATATTGATAATATTCAAATATTTGTAATGCTTTTAAATTTGTAACAGATTCTAAACTTTCTGTTTCCTAATTCATTAAAACATTTAGGAATGATTTTTCAAGAAACTCTATTGTACTTATTTCACTAGAAATATAGTTAAATAGAAAAATCAATTTGTCGAAGTATAACAGTTAAATTATTTAAAATAAAGCAGACTATAATAATGAAACATATTCTGTAAAAAGAAAAAAAACATTGTCATAAAATGATAGGGCAAAACCACGTGGCATTCTAAAATGAACTCTAAAAAATTAATATAAAATGTAATACACTGAAAAAATACACTGAAATACTAAAATTATTAATTGATGACAAACCATGAGTATATTCATAAATGCCTATAAAGATTAATAGTCTTATTCTTATCTTAATTTGCCGTTGATTTATCAATTACTGTTCAAAGAGAACTATATTAATACCTTGAACATATTTTAAAATAAACCGACCTCTTGCTGAGTGGTTAGCGTTCCTGACCCCTGAGCTGTGGGGGCCATGTTCGAATCCCGGTCCGGGAAAGTTACCTTTTTTCTCTATGTTTCTCTGTTCTTTCTTCTGTCATGATGTATGAATGTGGCCCACCCTATATACGGGTTTGTGGTGGCATGGCACCAGCAACGCTACTCGCCTCTGTGACTTGGTTCACAATGTGCCCACTGGGTAACGACAACTGAGTAGCAGTTTCTGGCCTTGTTGTGGCATAGGGTTCGTCACACAAGTGCCCACCGTTGGTAAAAAAAAAAATTTTTAAATTACATTAACGATCAAAGCATAAAAAATACTGTATGTTTAATTAATTAGAGTTCAAAAGATTAATATGGCTAAAAAGATTTAAAAACATGTTGACTGTTTAAAGATCTGCTAAAAGAGAAAGAAGGGATTTAAACCTGTTGACTCTCGTCTCAAGTACGGGAGAAGAGAACGATGGTGCTTATTGGGAAAATAGTATGAAAATAAGGTATTTTAAGAATAAAGCATCCTACGTTAGAGGCGAGTATGATATTTTTAAAATTTATGATATAATTATATACTGAAGTAGAAAAAACGACAATAGCAATTGAATCGATCCTCTCTGTTTTTAACTGTCACAATGTTGGAAATGGCTGTATACTTCTGAGATAAAATCTAATTAGTTCCTACAGATCAAATCGTCCCAATTAAAACTGTAACGATCACGTAAATTAAAACTAAAGGAATTATGTTCTCAATACATACCCTCAACTCTTTGATATACAGTTTCACTAGAATGATACGCTTTGATACCATTTGTTTGCAATTTTGTCCTGTTGCTACTTACTATATAAGTATTGAAAATAACACACAGGTTTTGAATAAAATCTCATCCATGGATAATGAGATTGTAAAAAATGCCATGAATAATTTAAAACTATTTGATGAAGTTTGCAGCTGCATGGTCTGTCTGCACACACACATATCGATATTCTTAATGCTCTTCAAAAACAAGAATATTCTTTATTGTGTAATCAATTATAAATTTCAATTAAAAAGAGGCTTTATGTGATCCATTTAGATGAATACAGGTACTGCATTTGTAGGTATCTTTAAGTATGTATCTATATATAAGTACTGTATATCATGAATTCTGAATTGCGTTTCATTGATATTATTAATGAGATTGTCAGGCATGTTAATTATATTTGAATTTCTCTGTAGGACGAGCTCTTACTGTCTCCTACAGCTTGAGAAATATAAATATAATGCTGGGTTTGAATTTATACTTTTTGATAATAGCATTTCTAGTTTCATCCAAAAAAATATATTGAGTAATTCGCACCAAATATCTCTGAGAACAGTAAATCATATTAATAACACAAAAGAATAGATGGATGCTACGTAATGTTCTTAAATAATATACATTATGCATATGTAAATGCGCAGGAAATTATAACTTTATTCCTGAGAATATGCTTTTAAAAATATATTTTTAAAAATATTTTATTAAAGTTAAAGCCAGTTTCGAAAAATTCTTTGTCTTTTTTTTTTTTTTTTTTTTTTTTAATCGAGAAAAAATATATAGAAATAGAGAAAAAAAAGGGGAAATAAGAAAAGAATAAAAAAAAATTGAATATCTTAGAATTATATAACTTTTATACAAAAAAAAGTATCAGAAAATATAAAATCAATGTAATTTCAATGAATTAAACTTATTTTTTGTATACATACATATATATATATTATATATATATATATATATATATACAGCAAGGGAGAGAAATAAAAACTAAACTTAGTGAAACGGTGACCCCATGTGACCAAGACCTACAGAGCCCATATCTATTTTCTTGATCAAGGGTCCTGGGGCGCGAAGCATACGTCCCGATCATGTTTTCAGTATAACGGCAAACCACCAGCACTTATTTCTCAAGCATGCTTGATACTCAGTTTATCAATCCTCTGAAGATATGAAAGTCTGAATCGACCTGGCCAAAACAGAGGACTGAATCTTTGACTTGTGTCTTAAGAACGCGAAGCACTATTATTACGCCCAAGGCTTCATTTTATAGAACGAAATAAAAATGAGTCCATTCAAAATTTTCCGTAAAACTACTTTTTGATGTTTTAAATCAATTAAGCCGCTGTATATTGGGATTAAAATTATGCGCTTAAAAATAACATTTATTGGCTACCATAAAAGAAAGTAAATTCTTTAGTCATCCAATAGTGGTAATTCAGTTGGTGAAGACATTCATCTCATGTTCAGTAATAAATTCAGTTCAGTTCTGACACAGTCGACGACAATGATACTAATAGAATTGAACTCGTAGCTTTCAGTACCCTTTCTTTCATATAGAGTGGACATTCTTTAGTGTAGAGGAATTCTAGTTATCCTGCAGAGAACAATTCAAACTGAGGAATTGACTTTGTCATCTGAAAACAGTTTCAGATTATTAAGTTCTATGGCTAGATATATTTTTAGACATGCGACAAAAAGTTATCACCAAAGAGATGCAAATCCACAAATTCTTAAACTAAAACTACTCTGTAAAAAGTATATTCTTATATTTTTAAATTTTTGAAGTACAAATATACTAAAGAATAATTTAAAAAATTTCACTAGCTTTGCACATCCAATTAGCATTTTTAAACAAAGTCTGAAATTTTATTGTTTTGATACTTTTTAGAAAATATTGAATGTTTCATTTGCAAAAACTGTTACAAAAAATAAAATTGATTTCATCGTCTGCAATACTTTCTTAATCATTAAAAAAAAATGGTGTATTTAACTTAGTATCGGAAATTATAATTAACTACAATGCACTATTTTTAAAATAACTATGTAATTGAAACTAACATTTTTTTGAAAAATAAGTTTTTAATCACAAATAATAAGTATATTAAAATTTTAAGTTTTTTAACTATAATTAAATATTTAAACACAAATTAGAATCTTAAAAAGTTCCGATAAATTATTTAATTTTATTTATTGTTATTATTAGTTCTCTTTAATAAACATACGGAAACAATTGCGCATAATTAATAAATTGAAAAACTAGAATTTTTGCTCAAACCTTATATGGATATTATAAAATGCTCAAAAATTGATTCGAAATATCAATGACTATAAATTAACAATGAGTAACTTTAGAATGATATTTAAAAATTCAATTTTACATAACAATTTTCCTACGTGACATTTTCTGGATACTCCAAATTAGAACTCCTCTCTCATTTCCCACATCATCATTAGACACTCTGTAAAGCATTTAATGACTTGAATTCGATGTCAACCATGTCATGGTATGAAAGGTCAGTGAATCACTAATTACAAATGACAAGAAGTCTCCGAAAAACGGTTAGTTCCAGGACAAACCGCCCCCGCCCGGGCATCTGTCATGTAGACGATTTCTTCGGGGTCAGACGCCAGGTCACGAATCATTGGCAAACGATATAAACCCTTCTCCAACTAGTCTTCCATCATTTTTCAGAATTTTTCGCTTCGTTTCGTTTTTTATTCATTTCCAATCCATCTTAGTAACGACTGTGGATACTTTTCGTAGTAAATTGGCGCACTTGGAAAAATAGTCTCGCCAATTTGAAAAGATGAATTAGGGATTTGAAAGCATGTTGTTGTAGTCTCAAACTAGATGGGGAAAAAGTTTGCTCTCTCCTTTCAAAAGAAACTTAGAACGATATTAAAAAAAAAGTCAAGCAAAAGTCTATTTTTATTCAAGCTAATTTTATGGGGTGAATCAAAGTAATCTCTGATTTCCAAAAAACTTTTGAAAAACACGCTGAATATTTTGTAGTTTAAACTTTTTAGAATAGTTTCTTAATGAACAAAGCAGTTACTCTGTTCCCCAAAATTAAAAGAAAAAAAAAACACTACAATATTCTGAATTACTTTTTTTATTTTTATTTATGAAACGTTATTTTTATGGTACTTAAACACATACATGATGAAACACTGTTTTAATACACATGTATACTTACAAAAACGAAAGAATTATTTATTAGTGATTTCAATTCCCTTTTGCCTGATAAATTATTTTTCTTTGTAGAAAATCAGTACTATTTATAACCAAATTAATATCCAATGTATAATTATTCTCATATTCCATATATTTAAAATTATACACTAATGTGTAGAATACATTGCGTAAGCTAATTTTCATTCATTAATCGCTGTCTAAAATATCCATAGAAAATTATAGTTTAGGGTAAAAATTAATATACTGCATATTTTGAATGTCATAAAATACATTTTGATTGATTTTATATTAATTATTAAAATTTCGCATCATTACTGAATCTGTGTATACCGGCAAACATTTAAAATTTGTTTTTAATTTTGATGTATCTTTGAAAATTATAAAAATATAAACAAGAATTTGCTGTTTCTCATGCAAGCTGTTTACTTCAAAAGTTAAATATACAAATATAAATTCTGATAAAAGGAAAGAAATTTATAATAACTTTAAAAATTATTAAATGCCCTATTTTTGAATCAAAAACATATTTAAAAACAGAAATTTTTATTATAGGAAACTAAAAAAAGGAGACACATAATTTGAGTCCAAGCTTAAGAAAATGCAGATTATTCTCATACAGTTTCTTACCTAAAAAATCATACTATTTATGGTCAAACACAGTACATACAACAAGCCATCAAATACTTAAATATTAAAAAAATAATATCTCTCCATTTTCAGATCTAAATATTCTTTTTCTTCAAATTAGTTATTAATTTTTTTTTTAAATTTTTGTTTACAAATGAATTATTTGTAACATTTACTTTTTCGTATCTAGGAATTTTATGTATGACTGAATTGATGATGATTTTATGATGATTAAATTCTAGAACTGAATCTCATAAATCTCGACAAAGATTCGAAAATTTGATTTGCAATGCATTTTCTTATCATTCAAAATTTTTCCGATCTTCAGCTGAAATAGGCAATGCATCATTTGATTATGAATATTTATTTTTAGTTTGAGTAAAGATTGATTAAAACTTCAATAAAACAAACTTACCACAGATATTTTAAAATCTGAAATGACACAGAATCTAGTTTTTAAATATAAATCAATATTTTTGGGGTTTTTTAAGCACGTATAACGAACAATCCATACATTTCAAAATGGATAATTTGATGTATAGTCTATAGGTGTATAATACTATTCAATTAACAACAATTAAATTTATTAAAGAAAATTTAACAACAATAGTTTTTAATGCATCATAAAAAATTATATAGCTAAACCATTACTTTTCATTAGAATACTTGAATTTCTAATAAATAGTTGAAATATTTTTAATAATATTTTCTTGTTTTCAAGTTATTTTGATTTATTTTAAAATAAATAACTTTCACAATTGCTTATAAATTTATTTTGTATTTATTTTTTAATTAATTTAAGGGATACATTTAAAATGTGTTCCTAATTTAAAATATTTTCTCATTTCTAGAAATAAAGATTTTTTTCATAATATAGATTTTTTTATAATATAGATTTTGAGTGGAAAATTCACTCACGTTGTCATTTCTTATGCCTAGGTTTAAGTACAGTCTCCAAAAATATCATATTGCTTCACCAGCTCAAAACATAAACGCATTTGCTTCTTATGTGACGGTGCCGAAAAAATATAATGTTGAAAGGCAATTGAGCTATCCATTTAAATCTGCAGTTTGAAAAAAAGAAAATGGAGTAGTTAGAATCAAATCTTTCACTTCAAATGTTTTTTCACAAAACCTGTGATAAAATCTAAAAATGCCACTTTTGCTTCTTTAAAAATTTCTCATATCCTCGCAAAGAAGAAAAGGCCCTTCCAGGATGGTGAGTTGTTAAAAGAAGCATGTCTTCTTGGTACTGATTACTTATTTGTGAGATTTCCCAACAAACGTGAGATCATATCAGTAATAATATAAGGCTTACAGTTATCAGATAATACTGTTTGAAGAAGAAAATGAGCCATTTCAATAGTTATGCAAAAGCAGTTGAAGGGTGATTTAGAAATATGCGGGTGGTTCTCACTACAATTTGACGAATCTACAGACATAGCACAGTTTTAGTGAGAATGATGTTTATTTATTTTGCAGTAAAAGAAGAGCTACTAAAAATATTGCCCATGATAGGATAAGCAACAGGGGAAGATATTTATAAAACATCAGTGGTTATCAATTTTGATAAATATGCCACTCCAAAAATTGCGTGTGATAACCACTGATGGAACACCAGCAATGGTGGAAAACGTTAATGGTTTGCTATTTGTATAAAGATGAGCCATTTTCAGATTTTATGTTATAACACTGCATTATCCATCAGGAAGTTTTGTGTGGTAAAGTACTACCATTTGGACACGTAATGAAAATTATTACCAAAATAGTCAACTTAATTCAAGCAGCTCCTTTGCAACATCAAATTTTCAAGGCCGGCAATAAAATCCTGATTATGCTGATCTCATATTTCACACTGAAGGACACTGACCCAGTATAAGTTAAATACTTAATATATTTATTCATTTAATTGAAGAAATAAAAAGTTATCTTGCAGCCAAAAACCATATACTTTTAGAACTAAATCCTCTTTAGCTAGCAGATTTGTCTTTCGTAACAGACAAAATTGGAAAATTAAATAATTTAAAGCTGGAGTTGCAAGAAAGGACAAACACAGCAAGAATGATCGGGGTTATAAACTCCTTCAGAGTTAAGACATTTTTGTAAAAATCACATCTGAAAAGGAAATCTCTTATGCATTTTTCAGATATTAAAAAAAGTATAGGTGACAGTGAAATTGACTTATCAACATTTGTCATCAAGCTATAATTGCTTCAGATCAATTTCAAAAGTGTTGTCAATAATTTAAAACCATCGAGTCAATGTTCACCTGATTTTGTAAATCTTTTTACCAACCAAATAAACGTAAACGAAATAGTAACGTACATTTCAAAATTTTTTCAAGTAAGGCGAGAAGAAGTGAAGATAGAAATTTTGGATCTTAAGAATGATACTATCTTCAAAACTATTATATTAGGTGAGAAATTCTGAAATGTAGATGGCAAATATAAATTTCCATTCTTAGAAAAAGAACAGCATACAAAATAAAGTCTTTCTTTGCTTCCACATACTTGTTTCCACATCATTGTTTCATGTAACAATGTAAATCATTGTTTTCTACACTGAATATCATAAAGTCAGAATATAGATCAAGACTTAACAGATGAACACCTTGACGATAGCTTACGAGTAGGAATTTTATCATATTTTCTTAATTATGAAGCATTATTTATCATATTTTCTTAATAATAATGGCCAGTGAAATGCAACATCAAAGATTATATTGACGCTATTTTGTAAATAAATTTTATACATCACATGTTTTGCAACCAATTTAGTAATCATTTACTTTACCCAAGAACATTATAATACTTATTATATTCATGTGATAAATTAATTTTTAAAATTTTATTTTTGTGCATTATAAGCTATGTCCACCAACTTTAAATTTAGCCTGGAAAAATAAATCGTGCCAGCCATTCGACAAATATTCTGTAATGTGCTCTGAGGTACAGAAAGATTTGGGACCCTAACTCTATATCAATAGGTTAAGACCCGATCACGTACTGCGCGTATCAACTTACGTATTCTGCAAGATTTACAAATGCTTCGCTGGTCACATATTTCTCCGGACCTCTCACCAATCGAACACATTTGGGGTGTGATTCAACACCATTTGTAGAATATGCCATTTTCAGAAGAAGAATTGTGGCAAATAGCAATCCTCAGCAATGCCGTACACTTACTGACCTTGTAATTACTACATTGTGGCATTTCTGCAGTATTGCTTCATGTATATAAAATCTATTCAGTTGAGGCTATTCATGCTTTATGTTTTGAATATTATTCTTATATGAAGCACTTATAGTTCTTTGCTGTTTCCGTTTCCAGCGTTTCGTCATTTTCTGGTCATTCCCAGTTATTGCCTTTTCTTTGACGCGTAGTCTACATCAAATTATATTTCCATTTAAGCACAGATAACTGAATTTAATACTCAATTTTTCTTTTGCTTTAAAAAATCTAGTGATAATATGATTCAAATAATTTCTTAATTTTAAATGCTTAATGATTTTATATATAAAATATTCACTGTGAGAAAATATTTTAAATTATCAATTTTTAATGACAAATTATTTAACTTTGTTATGATATTCAAACAAACTTAAAATGTTTTAATTATTCATTTAATTTATGTATTTAGACACCATTTGATTTCAATATATTAAAGATTATTACTACAAGATATTCGACATTGCTTTATAATTTAATAATATCACAGAAAATGAGAAAAGTATTTAACATACCAAGAAAATAATCTCAATTAAAAATGCACAGACTTCAACTTTCCAGGTTTCTATCGATTTTAAAAACCAGGCACAGTAGTTTTGCACTTAGAAAGGCTAAACATACCAAAAATAATAATTATTAAATGCTTGCAGGCAGGAAAAACGAGGAAAAGATAAGTGAAAACCATCATATATATATTTTTTTAAGATTCGATATTTGAATTTAAAATTTGCTTTAATAATATTAAGATATAACTGAAATTCCCAATTCTATTTATCAATTTCGCTTTTAATTTTCTTTATTTTTAAAGATATGGATAAAAAATTGAAAACTTATAAAGTTATTTCCTCATTTTATGCGTGGAAGTAATTTCCCTTTAATTTCCTGATAAGAATTTCTCAAGTAGGTAATCCCTCCCAAACAATTCGATTCACTTGAAAAACGAAAATTTTTATCGTTTTCATTTCTTCTTTTCAATCGAATTCTAAAAAGGAAACCATTTTCTCTAAAACGAAAGGGAAAAAGGTAACAACCTAAATAATAACAATAATCTGGCAACGAGAGAAAGAAAGGAAAAAAAAGTAGCGGACGATAAATGAAAGGAAATGAATGAAAAGAGCTCCATTTCCGTATCTCTTTTCAAAGCTAAGGATATGAGTGACGCTTCGCCCAATTATATGTCACAGTGAAAGCGAAGAAGAAGGCATTGGCGACGAACAGGAATCCAATTTCGGAATTCTTACACTTCGCTGAATTTACGCTTTCCCTCCACCCACTTTCTCGTTTTCCCTCCGATAAAAGGCAATCGCCGAAATGGAGTGAGAAAGAGTGAAGGATAAGGGGAAGGGAGAAATAACTAAGTAAATAAAAGGCAGAAAAAGGTATTTCTTCAATTTCTCTTTTCCCTTTTCCTTCTCCCAGAGTTCCAAGCGGCCCATTCAAGCACTGCTAGTGGCGGGTATTACGGATTTTTTATTCTTTAACATCCAATATATAAGTATATATATATGGATAGATATAAATCCCTTTTCCCAGTAAATATCACGGCGGAAATGGAACGGTGTCCATTTTATATTATTATATTTTCTTTTTTTCATCCTTAGAAGAACGGGCATTTTTCGTCTTTGGTTTTGTCTGCTTTTTTTTCGCCTGGCGGCACCGGAATCTCTCTTCTTGGCGACCTATTTGGCGCTATCGTGTTCGGATTTACGTTTCCTTTCCTGAGGAAATACTACATCTTTTTCGGCACTTTTCTTCACATTCGGCAAAGCATATTTTCTTCCCTTCCCCAGCTGTCTCATCAATTGTGAATATGTCATTGCAACCTGCTCTTACGATCGAATTTCTCAATTTTTTTAACCTTTAGTTCTACAGACGTTTCGAACGAAAAACGCTTCAAGCCGCCGAATAAATTGAGAACTGAGTTGCATTTTAGATAACAACATTTCTGCTCGACTAGAAAGCGCTATTTTATTATAGAATTCGCTTGGGGAATAGGCGATTCAGCTCTTGGGAATTTCTCCATTTGGCGTCAAATCAGAAAATAAATGTCAGATTAAATACTGAATTATTTTCAAAATCTAATTCCAAAATCAACAATGTTATCTTAGACATCTGAAATTACATTTTCTAGGATAAAATACTGTAAAATTATGTTTTTTAATCCCTTATAAAATTCAAAACGCATTTGAATTTTGAGCTAAACAGTAAAAGCATTTTAAAAAAATTCAGAAAAAATTGAATATATTGTTTTAAAAGCTTTGTTTTTATCATTTAAAAAAATGAAATAGAATTAATCTAATTGCATTTTGAGAAGCCATGGTAATAATTACGGCATAAAAATTCAAAATATGAGTAATTTTTTTGTCAAAAAATTATTAAGATGATTACAGAAAGTACGAAATAACAAATCCTCATGAATCAAATTTGTTGTTTGTTGTTGTGGCTTATACTCTTTAAAGATATGACATTTGTCATATCAATTCCAATAAATTGTTGATAGTCAGAAAGTATCGATCTAAGGATAAAACATCCCGGGAAATATGTTTATACATTATCAAAAAATTTAATATGTATTTACTAACTAGAGATATATTTATACTATAAATATGTTTTAAAAAATATACATATAAAAACAATTCATCACCATTTTGAACAAAGCATTCAGGTTCATATGAATATTAGAATTTCTTTCAAAACTTAATATGAGTATTTTGAAAATATTTTGAATAAATGAATACACATTTTGAAGTGAAAACATTAAGCATATTATAATTTGATTATAGTTTTAAGTATTTGAAAACAGAAGATGATTTTTTATTTCCTTAAAAATATATTCAACGCATAAAATAAATTTACAAAAAATTTAAAAATCGACAAAAAAAAAAAAAAAAAAAAAAAAAACTTTTACGAAAAAAGCGATTTATTGTTGAAAGGATATTTTAATAGTTAATAAATCAACGCAAAGAATGCGTAAAACGCATATAAATCACATATATATACTTATTTTTTGCATGAGTAAAGTTTTTTTTAAAAAAAAAGATTATGTTATGTATAGTTATTGACACAAACAAAGAATTCGCAAAATCAATCAAACTTGCTTGCCTAATTTTTTGTTTAAGTAGAAATTCAGTTCATTTCTTTCAAAAGTTATTTTTTTCACGAGGACTAATTAAACTGGGACTCATGGTTTAAAGCAGATTCTGAGCCACTACAAACAATCAAGCCCAAGGTGGGATTCGAGCTCTCCAATTCTTGATCTCAAGGCCAGAGAGCTAACCATTCGGCTGCCAGCTCGGCAGGAAACTGTTCAAGCATGAGACATAGCTTTCAAATGTCCGTTATTGAATCGTTATATATTTAAATATTTCGGGTTTGAATCCCTGACAATAGATGTAGCTGCTGAATAACTGTTAAATTCTTTCTGTTCCCACCTTAAGCTTGTATATTTGCTAAAGATTTTATCCTCAACCAATCGTGGAGTTTTAATTCAACGTAAACACAAGAACAGAGTAAAAAGCTAATTAAATTTGATAAAATTTCCAAATAATAATCTTTTAATGCATTAATCTAATGAATAAGCATTTTTATCAAAATTAGTTTAATCATCTCAAACTTTTAAATAGTATGTCTTGTTATTTTTCTCATTGAAAATATAATGAATAATAACGAAAAATAACATTATGGAAATAACACTTAAGTGTTCTTCTTTGTTTTTAGATGTTCACAAAATTTTCAATGCGATTTTTTGTATTTTAGTATTTAAAGCATTTTATGTGAATTTAATACGTTACGGCAATATTCTAACCATCAACAGATTCTTCAGAAATACATTTAAACTAAATATATTTCTTATACATGTATATGTAGTATGTGATCTTATATATGTAGTGCTTATATTAAAATTTATGTTGATATATTTAACAGCAGTAGCTGCTATACATGAACAATCATCATGAAAATATTTCATCGGATAAATTTTAAATAAAATATTTTTACATGTTTCAATAATCAAATTTTACAGTGTAAAAATAGTTGCCTTTTAACAAATTGTTTTAAATGTAGATTATTTTATCTTTAAAGTTAAAAAAAATATTAAAGAAAACAATTCGTATACGAACATTTTTTTTATCAAAATAGTCTGAATAGTAATTGTAACGTTATAAATATGCAAACATAAACATATTTATAGCCATAAAAAGGCTAATACATAACCGTGAATGAGAATGTACCGGCACTGACATGAGAAACGCGCTGACAATGTGACATTACTGATTAGAAAGCCAGTAGAGAAACTTATTACTGGCCTAACATTAATGTCGAAGTCATATTATTGACCGAGCCCATTAGGCCAAATAGTGGTGGTATGCTGCTACCCAAAACGAGCTGCCAGCAGCGGCCCGATAGACGCCCGACATCTTTTTGCCCGCTGGATAGCACGTAGAGTCCAGTAGTAAGAAACTAATGTAGAGGCATTGACGATCACTAGCATCGTGAATCCGGTGAGTAAGATAATGGGCCATGTTAACCTAGATATGATAGTTTTCAGGCACATTTAATGAAATTTGGTATAAAAAAAACAGTTTTTTTTTAATAGTGTCTACCACAACCATTGTATTTGGTTTAAAATTTTCGGTATTATATTAAGAATGTTTACTACCATCGTTTAATATCTGTACTTGTCTACAATATCAATATTAGCGTAAATAACATAATAAAATTTCTTTAAAAATTCTTTATATACATATTCTAAATAAATCACATTTTTCATCCTTTATTAATATTTCTGTAAAATGATTTTATCAAAAATAAAATACAAACCATAAAAAACGTACATAAATTTGTTGTATTATCACCATTTTCTTAAACAAAAATGTTAGAAAATATTAATATTTTTATAATTTAATTTATAAGTAATAATTAAAATTACTAATAATACATTCATTATAATGATACATTTCGAGATTTAGTTATGTTTGAAAATGTTTTAACCTAGCATTCAGTTACAAATATGCTTAAATCTTTCTTTTGTATAAAAAAATAAATGAGTTTATTTATTTATTAAATAAATCCAAAAGCATGCTTTCTTTACAAGTTTTATAGTGCTTCAAATGAAAACTTGCCATGTTTTCTAAATTTTTCAGCTTTTCTTTTATGATTAATAATACAATATAACTTAAGGTATTTTGATGAAATCAAAGATAATTTTTTTTTTCATAAAAAGATTTCTGTGCATAAGCATATAAAAGCATTCTATGTGAAACACATTCTGTGAATGAAAATATTTATAACTTAAATTTTAATTTTTTATAGTTCATCAACTAATGATATAAAAAATTGAGAATAAAAAAATAATTAATATAACTTGACAATTCTTCCGATTTCATACAGATTTCCAAGAATCCAAATTCCAGGAGTTTTTCAGGAGTCAAATCAAAAATTTCCACGAGGTGCCGACATTCATCTTAAATAATTTTTTTTATTTTATTTTAATTAATTATTCTTAACCAAATATACATATATTTATGAGCATACAACATTTCTAAATTATATTTGTAAATAATAGAAATAGAAATAATTGCAAAAATGAAATCGAATATTTTTTATTTAAGTTAGAATTATGTTCAATGATTTATTCGAATAGTTTCAATGAATTTACAGCTATACCAAAATTTTTTTTTATTTAAATACATAATCAATATTCTTTACATTATTGGATTATACATCATAAAAATAATAGTAATTTTAGAATTTTTAACATCTTCAGTAGATACCAATCAATTAATTTATCGAATATTTCAAGATGTGCACTACAACCTTTTTTTAAATATAAATACAGTTACTTAAAATAAATATAACTACTACATAAATTTTAAAGGATGACTTTTTTTCCCCAATTATTATTTAATAAAAGCAATTCTAAATTTTTATGCTGCTTATTTTGAAACTCTTTTAAAATGCTATTTCATATCCATATTCTAGGTTTTTCTATTTCTTTAATCATTCAATAGATTTTCGTATTTCTTGGTTATTTATATATACAAATATCAATACATTTTTATGGCTTTTCCAAAATTCACAGGTCATCGATAAGACATTATACACCAGGCATATTAAGTAATTTCAAATTTTATTTCAGTGATGCACAAATTCATCTCATTTCACTGAAATCATATGCAGTTTTCATCAAGGAAGATATGAAAAGTATATTTTAACTCACAAAAATTTATATTTAAATATTAATATTTAATAAATTTTATACAATATAAAGGAAACGGAAACAAATTGGAAAAAAGAATCAATTTAAATCACTCGTCTGATTGCACAACATGATCTTGTTGGTGATTAGTTCACTTCACACACATAAATGTAAATACTATATCTGATCCTGACTAAACTGTATTACCATGAAGTTACTGTGCCTGAACTGGACCTTTTTTTTTAGTCAACAGCTATGAATAAAACAATCTGATATCGATCGTGCCACCATCTAGTGGTAACATTAAGAGCTAATATTCAATTAGGTTTTCAGACACAATTTCCTTAAAAATTTTAAAATATTAAAATAAAAAAAATTACAATATTTTCTGAAAAAAAAATAATAAATGCAACAAGATAAGTAAAAGCTACATTAATAACTCATGATTTTCAAGGAGTCAAGATGAAACTTCAGGAGTTTCAGGATTTTCCAAGAGTTGTATGAACCCTGATTCATATCTACTTCTAAACAACTCGAATTTACATCAAATAATAAGAAGAAGAGAACTTTTACATAAGACATCTTATTCTTTCGCTTGGATTAATGATACTTATGAAAAATTTTATTTCTTTCGACATGTGAAATAATATCAAAACAAGTATGTATAATATTGTTAAACGCACAAGTGATTGTTAAGTATTTTGTTCATGTGTGACAGCATATTTATCATTAGATAACATATTACTTATTGTAATGTATTTTTAATCTTTTGGCAACAGAAATTTATTATATATATATATATATGTAAATTACACACAAAACTCAATGTTTTATAGAATGCTGGATAGGGTTTAATATACAACTCAGACATGGTTCGTTGTAAAGAATAAGAAGCAAACTCAAAGATGTTAATCTTGTCACACTCAATCGTTCAAATTCACAAGATGACAGAATTGCGGTTAGTAGCTTCTTTGTAAACAGAAATAGGTGGTTAAAATTGTATCATTCAATAATATAAATAATATCACATTAAACTTATAATAGAAATTATTTTAAAGATTTTTTATTGGTTCTAGTGTTCTAATTTAAAATAAATACATAATTTTGTTGATGCAATAAATAGAAATCAAATTAAGGATATGTAATTGATAGTTTATAATATATTTTAAGACATTGCAAATACTATGAAAAAATTAGCATTTATAATTCTTGTAATTTGAATGTATCAGAAATAAATTTGTTGTTTTGCTGTATAATATTCCTTATTGATTGTTGTTATCTGACTTGTACTTTGTCGTTTAATAAAGCAAATATTTACAGTGTAAAAAAGTATTGTTTTAATGAAAATATATGGGAAAATATACAGAAAAAACATTATATAATTAGAACAAACATTAAGTAAATTTCTAATATTATTCATATTGAATAGAAATGAATTTAAAGAAATATCGTAAGAATTATTTGTTCAATTTATTCTTATTGAGAAAAGTTTCCTTTTTTCTATCAGCCAATATATATGTTATTAAATACGGATATCAATTTTATAATTTTGTAACATCCATAAACAGTCATATCAAATGATTAATATAACATTAAAAGTTTAATCTTATATATCAGATATTATTTTAAAAAATAGTATTCTGAAAAAATATAATATTTCATAAAATTTTTATTATTTCGTTATACTGTTGATATATGGCAAATGTAAGCAATGAAGTTAAAAAAGCGAGAATTTATGTGATCGAACTGCATTGTAATCACAACAAAATTGAATTAAAAAAGGTTAATTAGCTAATTTCCAATTATTCCTCTGCATAATAAAAGATTTGTCGAACTAATAATTGTAGTTCAATAATTCGTAGAATCGATTCCAATTTTGGATGATTAAATTTATAATTTTTTTATTATTTATTTATTTTCTTGCAAATTTTGATTGAATTAGCTCTAATATAGGGAAATTAATTATAGTGCGACAAACTAAAGTAAGAGCTTGCTTCTAATCTTAACAGTTCCAAAAGTAATGCAGTAAATAACACATCTAAAATCAGGACTTAATATTTAAGTTGTCTTTTGATATACATAAAATATTTTTCAGAAATAAAAATATCTAATTTTAAGAATTTTAAGGTGTTTTTCTCAGAATGAAGTTTTTTTGATAAAATAAAATGTTAATATATATCAAAATGTTATTTTCCCAAAAATATCATATAATACAATTTTGTCAATCACCTTTAAGCATCATAATTTTTTTTTCCCTTTAACCATAAAGTGGCTGTTACTTTCGCTACAGTTGAGATCATGATTATGCCACTTTATTACAATTCTCATTAGTTTAAAATATCCATGATGTCAGATAAAACGTTTCATCTACGTCACATTGTAATAAGCGGTGTCGTAAATCTGACTTATTAACGAATTTGTTGCCTGCTTTCAAATCGTATTCTTCGAGAGGCAGCAAGCAAGGCGAAGTACACCGTCGAATATCTGAGTGTCATCGGTGATGCAAAAAAATACATTCATGATTTTTATCAGGAATAATGAAATATTTTTCATTACAATTTTTCATTTGTAAGATTTTAAAAATCAGGATAATTACCCATTATTCTAAGTAATTAGTTTTATCAAATATTAAAATCCATATCAATACTGCTTCCAAAATGTAATACGTTAAAAATAGAACAAAAGAAAAAGTAAAATGGAAAAGATAAGACAAAACCTCCACTTTATCGTTAATTTAAATCGGCTAGGACAATTTAAATTTTTCCTACTTACCTTTTGTTCTTAAATTACCATAAAAATATAATATTTTCATGTTAATAAAATAGGAAGAGGAAATTTTTTTTAAAAAAATTAAGAGATAAACTCTTTCCATTTTCCAGATGAAACAATTTTAATAATCTGTTCATTAAACTGACAATAATTCTGGAGTAGTTTGTAAATATAATTTCATAATGTTTAGCGAACTCTTAAATATTAAACGTTAATGTAAATTATTTTAAATAATAATAAACTTACAGAAAATACGAAAATTTAATAAGTTTGATTTACATATTACCAAAAGATACATTACTTAAAGATCATTTATTGTAGGTAAAATAATTCAACAAACGATTTAAATTTCTTACACAGGAATTTGGCTTGGAGTTTGATTTTGAAGTGACTATGAAAAGAAAATTAATAAACAAAAATCCATCAAACTTAAAATTTGGTAATATTTTACAATTTATGTATGTGGTATCCTACAAAGCATTCTAAATGTAATTTCTAATATTGCTGGCGTTATGTACAATATTAAATATGATGACAAAGGAAGAGATGTGGAATAAAATGAATGATTACCCCTTAAAATTATTATTTTTATTTATATTGATAATACAAATATTTACTGGAAACAAAAATATGATGAAATTTATGTCGTAATCACTTAGTCAAGGAAATCAAGCCATGAAAGTCAAGGAATGCAAAAATATGATTCATTAATTAGAAATTTAGCACGCACACTCACGTGGGTTGGTAAGAATCACAGATATACTTAATTATTAATTAAATTGTATATAATTATATGCTAGTATTGATTACAGTTTTGTGAGCTAAGACTTAACATTTTGATGTTTTATGAAGTTGAAAAACATTTTCGTTTCTGATTTCTTCAGCATTAGATTTCATGTAAGTGAGCCTAAAACAGATATTAAGGCACTATAAATTCT